>DVZW01000485.1:0-10294 GCA_018237805.1 Mesosemia grandis
AAAATGATAGAAGTTAAAATAATTCAAAATTAAAATAATTTGATTAGCGAGAAACGGATGCAATTTTTCAACCGATTTCCAAGAGGTTCTCAATTCAACTTTATATTTTTAATGACTCTTTTTGTTAGGTAGGTCATGTTTCAAAGGTGGTGCCATATTTTATGAAAATCGGTTTTTATTTTGGTAATTAAAAATAATTACATTATTTCTGAAAGCTTAAGTAAGTAGAATTTTGTGGTCTAGTAGTTAGCCATGTTAGCTGTAATATTATTAGTTTTATTAGTACTACTGGATCGCACGCAAAACTGCGCGACTCTCTTACTAGCCAGTTACTATTTTCAGCTCTCTAAAATTAAATCGTAACAATTTACCGATTTTTTATCTCTAGTCTAGATTTCCTGGTCACACATTACTTTCTTTCCAATTATCTTTTTTACCTCGTTTGTCTAGTGGTACTGGCGTTGGTAGAAACGCACGCGTCTTTCCGAGTTCAACCTCTAGGTTGGTTTATTAGTTTATTGAGTTTTTTAAAATCTCAATTTATTTATAGTTACTACACAAATGGCTGGCACCCCTGTCAAAAATCGATGTCGACCCTCGTCAATCCGTATCATTAGACATGTAGTATATTTGTCATTTTAGCACTCTGAAATGGTACGAGATAAAGCACTGATGTCTAAAATTATATCGATCAAACACATTGTTGATGAGTTCTATTTCTGCGAATTTCAACATACGCCGGGTACAGCTAGTATTTAATATAACGGATCCCATTGGTTTAAATATACAAAGTGGATATGTATATGTATAACTAAATAATGAGTGTATATATATAACTAAATAATAATTACCTGTGCTCTGTTTAATTCGTCTATGATTAAATGATTTTGCCGTAATGCCTCAGCGATTAATCTCCAAGTATCTTGATCATAATTAACGCGGTAATATCCTGGAATTGAAATGAAATTTATGAAATTCTAGATCTATGTCTATGTCTAAAAAAACTTGATCTCTACTTCTTGGTACGTAGATATATTTATTTGAAAGCAACAGTAGAAAGTCAAAAACATCTCCCTGGAGAAATAGCTACAGCACAAATTAGCTAACAATAGAAAATCTAATTGGACTCCATTAGCCTCAGGAGTCTTAGCTTCATTACATAATTAACTTATGCAGTTTTAAAATGTGTCGTTTCGTTGATATGGCAGTATAGGTGATAGTTTGCTGCGCTACTGATTTACGAAGTCCTGGGTTATGTTTCTAAATAACTAAAATACTAGAGATTGTTACCTATCACATCATGGGATTTATAATCATTGACTTATCGTAGGTGTACGAGTAGCTCATAAGGGTGGACTACTACACTTAGGCACGTAAGTGTGTACTACTTTCACTTCAACCCACTCCTACAGTGATAATGGGCTTGACGATATATATTTTGTAATATATATTTTAAGCCATCCATTTCTACTTGGCGAAATACAATCATTATGGTATTTTAAGAAAAGTCACTAGTATTATTATTCTACCAAGTTTAGTTACTATAAATTTCTTGGCCTAACGGTTTCAACTTTTTGAAGTATCATCAGGGCCAGCAGTAAAAACAATATTAAAAAATTAAATTGTTTTATAAATGGATTTCTTAATTGTGCGCTAATTCCATTAGTAGCCTTGCAGTACAATTGCGGCTATGAGAGCGTGGGTAAAACGAGTTGAGTGTTACCGTGGGCGCATTGGTCAAGACCAAAATAGATTTACGATCATAACAAACGCTAGTCAAGGATTCTTGTTCAATGTTAGTGTGTCGGTCAGTTTCAATTTTATATTTCCGGTTGCTATTGTGTTACTTTTTTTTTGTAAGGTAATAATTATATTCCTTGTATCCTTTTTATTTACAAGTCACTAATTGTGACTACAAGGTGGTAGATTTCTGCGATATTTCGCCCTAATTGGTACCACCGCCTTATTTATTTCTGCTGCAATAATGTCAGTGATTTCCATAATCATGTTTGCAAGTTTGCTTGCCTTGCGTAAACATAGGCGACGGTTTTCTCTCAATAATCAGAAGATCCGTTTGCTTGTTTTTTCTCTATTCAATAAAAAATGTGGTCTCTGCTTGCCTTTTTAAATACAATGATCGAGAAGATCCAAAATTATAGTTAGTTTTTTTCAGGTAACGTATAGTTTTCATCGTCAGCACTTAGTATAATTCCATTGCATCTTACCTTATTAATATTATAAATGCGAAAATTTGTGAGGATGTTTGTTCCTTTTTCACAAAAAAACTACTGGATGGTTCTAGATGAAACTTTACAGTAATATGGGTTATCAGAATAATACATAAGGTACATTTATTCCTGGAAAAATGTACGGTTCCCGTGGGATAGCTTTGTTCGTGTTTTTCACGCAACAGGACGGTAGGGTTTTATCTTCGGTTATATCAACGGTTATATGATCACGTCCAGTCCTTTACGAGGTAAGAAGAGAGAACCGAGCGCTAAACATTATGATTCAAACAGGCATTTCGTTTCATCAACATTCATAAGTCTTATGTACTCTCGTCGGTTTTGGTGACTCTTGAATACGAATTCATTGTATTTTTATAATCATGCGGTTTCAATTGTGTTTTTGTAGGCTAATGAATAATATAAAGTTGGTACTGTTTGTATTATAAATATACTTATATACTTGTGTTTCACATTTGAAAGTTTGCCAGTGAATATCATCGAATTGGTACGAAATAAAGCAGACATAGCCATGACCTGGACAATATTTATTTTTATCCATTTGTTCCATAACTTAAACGTTCTTTAAATTTTTTATATTTGTACTATCAAACAAGATATATTACACGTTACAACTCCTAAGGCAAGATATATTTGTTTAAGTTTATCATTATATTTGCCTATTTCATCATCATCCCCTACTAGCTTTATCCAATATTATATATCTATGGGGTAGGCGCATTACGTTTTCATCTTCTATTCGTCCTTATCAGTAGTGAACTCCGCACTCCTTTCACGCACATGTAGAGCTATATACAATCCGCTATGTTTTTTTTGGCCTTTATCTCCGTCGACATCCAAATTTTTTAATTTATCGGTCACCGGGGCTGCCTTAAAACTTCCTCTTACATATTTATTTCGTATCTAATCTATTTTTTGGTCCCCACACATCCATCATAACATTCGAATTTCTTTCACATGCAATCGTATTCATCTTTGACATCACCATCTACATTAATCTATTTAAGCTAATGAAATAAATAAATTATGAGTATTTGTAATAATAAGTAATATGTAAAAATTTCGATGGTATATATATATGACAAGTTTATCACCATATCGGGCAAATATCCAATCTCAGGCAGATAAGATCGGGACTTGAACCCAATACCCCGTGCAACTACACCGACACGGGTCGGGTACCTCTACAACTACGAGGCATTAATTAGATTTAATTAATTAATATATTATGGTTTTGCAAGATTAATATTCAGGTGATAGTTATTCAGGAGCTACCAAAGGGAAAGATCGTACAAATAAAGTCATTTAAAGGTAATATACCTACTTCTTACCTGTGGCGTTTCTGTTAATTATTATCCAGCCACCATTCAGATTTTCACCAAAAGTATAGGTTTGAGTTCCTATAGTAAACCTCGGTTGATAACAATTAAAGCAGTTTTGATTGTGTTGAACAGTATAGGAAATTGGGATAAGATAGTCGGAGTCTATCTTCTTACGATCAAAGCTGAATTGTTTCTGAAAAAATATTGAAGATTAATTAACAAACTATTTTTTACATTATTATCATCAAGCAGGTCAACAAACATTCATAGTTGGGCAAATACTATTCTAAAACAACCCCAAAGTTTCCCGAAACCAAAGTCACCGACGACGAGTTTTATTTGAAAGTATTTTCCATATCGGACATATCAAGTTTATCATTACACGATATCACTTACACGATAGACTTGACTATAATATTGGTAGGTGTTAAATAAGCGGTAGCGTTATACCATCACGCCAGGTCCCTTGATGGGCGAGCAGAGAAAACCGACTGCCAAAAATTACACCCTGTTTCATTTCTTCAACATTCATCAAACATATGCTGCATTCTTGTCAGTTTAAGGAGTAATAATTCCGACATGTTTAAAGACCATACGTCATCTTAATAACATGAAATAGTTATAACGTGGCCAAACATTTCATTACTGTGAATACCATATCTTGAGATCTGTACTATGTTAAATTTTTTGCATTCTCACAGGAATATTAAAGACGAGAAGCCAGGTAAGAGTGCCGACTGAAGAAGTAAGAGAGGCTTAAGATTGCGTTTCTACGCATAATGGATTTGCTTGCCAAGCTCTCTTGAAAGATAAGGAGACTTGCAGACAAAAGGTTATACCGTATATGTATATGCGGTATAATTAGAAAAAACGCGGTTTATTTATTTATTTTGTTTCTTTATTTGCAATCAACAGCATTCAATACTTTTATATACAACGAATTTGAACTATAAATAAAGCCAGAACTGATTACAATAGTTTAAATCTACAATATAAAGAAATAAAAGGACCAAAAGTTAAAAAAAAAATTAAACTTAAATTAAAAAAATACTTGCTTGTTGTTGAATGCAAGTAAAATTTTATCTGAATACATTTTTTAGTTATAGTCAATGCATATTTACACTAACCGCTTCGCTATTATGAGCCCAGCAATTTGTGACAACGATACAGAACACAGCCACTACTACTAGCGCGTTATCAGCATTTATCTTATTTATCTTAATTGAGATATTTCATGGTAACATTAGTAAAATACTAAGCGATCTGCCCCGACTTCGCACGGTTTAGTACATGTAATGGTAGGTGAGAAATACTTTTGGGCAAGTGAACCCACATATTTTATACCCTCTTTACAATTGTATTTTTAAATTTTCTAAAATTTTTTTTTAAAAAGTTATTGATTTATTAACAGACGTGTACCTTCTAGTTTCGCCTACCTGTTGGGACTAATGGTCAAATATATTTATTATAATTTTTTTACAACAAAAAACTAAAAAATGTATGTACACAGTGAAAATAAACGTCTCCTGTATACCGCATCTGAAAGTAAAGTCTACGCTGTCTAAATGGCTAATTCAATTGATTTTAGTGGCCGCGCAGAAAACGAAATTTAACAAAAATGTTTCTTTTATTTTTTGAAAATATTAAAATACCTTCATAGTTATGAGGAAAAAAATTTGCGCGTATACGATTTTAAAGCATTTATTGTCAACAGCGACTTTGAATGGTTTATTTTTTAAACATATCAAAGATACACTAATATCGTTCAATAACATTAGATTTCTGCGACGATCTTTGTTTAAAACGATGTATTTAATTATGAAAAAATCATATAATAAACATTTTCCGCAATATATTTCTGATGTTATAGTAGGTACTCATTATTTTATAATATTAAGCGTACTCTAACATTTGACGGTTGAGTAATTCTCAAGTGGTATACGTTTTGTCTGTTTGGGCAATTGACCCGTCTCTCGTTCCCTCCCCGCCGAAACAGCAAAAGATTAAAGCCATACAAAGTCAAGAAATATAAAAATTTACCATCAGGTTAAGCCTGATTGGCTTTGCACTACGGTATATTGGCTCAACGAAGGACCTAGCAGCGCTGAACTCTTTGTAACTGTTTTCAGTGATAGATGTTGCAAAATCGCTTGAAATCACGAAAGTTAGAGATGAATTTCGTTCCAACTAGATGGAAGTAAAAGATAACACCGGATGGACAGCAAATATTATCAAGCATAACGTTACGTTCACTTTCCCAAAGACTACCCTCCCAAAGTATGTTCACATTTAGGGTCTATTGTGTAACATTCCAATACGAAGGTGAAATTAGTACGAAAGAAACCAATTTAGTCTTGAAATTACCGTGACAAGTAAGGAATTGGGTTAAGCAATGATCAATTTCTACCCCATGGTTTATTTACCGTTCCGGGGTAAAAGGTTTAAATGACGTCCTTTAGTGAATAGGTTTCAGCGGCTTTGCTACTCGTCTATTAGTAAATTAGATGCATTATTTGAGGGACTAAACAGCCGTCTAATTTTTATCAAAGCATTGGGATTTATTCCGGATTTGCAATACTTCTTGGTACTATACATAGGACGATTGATTTTTATTTATACAGACTTTATATATTAATGATAATTGTAAGAATTCCATATTACAATTCGTAGGTCGGGCAAATTGGGTTATAATAAATAAATATAGAATTTCATTAGATTGAGATTCTGAAAAACCTGTATGGATATGTGTATTGGATATGTGATCGATCCTATCACATCATGGCACTTAGTAGCAATGGCTAATTTTGGGTGTACTAGTGGCACGTTAGTGTATTCTAGTGTCACATCTGCTTACCCCTTGTGGGAAAATAGACGTGAGCTTCCTACGGCTAATTGATTTATTTATTTTTATCAGGGTGTGATTCTAAGTTAAATTTACGTTGTGGGACTTTAATTAGTTTTTAAAATAATTGGTTTTTAATAAATCTGTTAATTTTTCTTTTTTTTCGGTCAGCTGTTTTTGAGTATTGTGTGAGTTTTGACACGTATTTTAAACTAAACCTCTTAAAGAACCATATACTACCTGTATAATATAATATAATCTTAAACCGTAATCTTTAGGGTGCAATCACGAACATACCTATACAACATATTTACGACCATCATAAGCAAGTATCGTATTTGCGCTGACCACGAAAGTATAGTTGAGACAAGAGCACAAAAAAGTGTAGATATTCTTTCCGTTCGTAAACTTCCATTTTGTCAATGAAAACGATGGAAATTGTTCAGTTATTTAGCGTCGATCAGTTTCGTGTTGTATGCGGGAAACATTAAGCCCTCATCAACGGTAGCTTGATTATCTATTCCGGATTACACAATATCGTTCTCATGGTATGTAAGAGATTCTTTCTTTGTTAATAACCATGTTCACTGATTTACGTATTCTTACTTTCATTTTACTGCATAATACACACTCTGTAAGCTGTGTACGTAATATTAAAAGTAATGTTTCTTGTTTAATTTTGAGAATGACTTTAACAATGAGTCCGGATTTGTTCGACCGGCCACGGAACTAGTCATATTTATTGTTATTTTAGGTGAAATATAAAGAGTGGAACTCTTTCTCCTGTTCACATCTCACATTCATCCTACTCAAATTTTCAAGTTTGACGCTCGATATACATGAAAATAAAAAACATCTATTGAGCTATATATAATAACAAATAAAATAAATAAATATTATCACGCCCATTATCCCCGAAGAGGAAGACGGAGGCGACACTAGTACACACCAGCGGCGTTAGTGTGTACTAGTACACCCACGACTAGCCGATGATATTAAGTCCCATCATGTGACAGGTGGCAAACCTGTCGCCATACCGGGCACATATTCCAGTCTCGAGTAGTATATTTTATCAGAAAATCTGAAAAATAATTTTACACGTATTTTTTCACCTGACTTAGAATTCGAACCTAGGATCTCGTGCATAGGCCGATACTGGTACGTACCATTATGCCATCGAGGTAACGATAATATAAGATATTAAAATTGTAAAAAAACTTCCGTTTTTAAGCTATTTCTTTATTGCTTATTTTCTAGATGACAAAAGATTTTACATTCATCTAGCTGCTAGCAAATGTTGCCCGTGGGAGGGAATCAAATTTAATTATCCCTGGCTTTTAAGTAAAGAAACAAACATTAGACCAACGATATTATTTTAAATACTGTTTCTAAAACTATGTGTAAATTTATCAAACAACGGTGAAATAATATTCATAAAATTAATGAAATGACCTGTGCAGTCATTTCAAACATAAAAAAGTTACTGTCCTGTGAATGACCGCCATACGAATATAAAAAATGCACGACTCAGTGTTTTATCCATTTTGGGTGTAATTTTTCTCAATAGTAAATTTACTTTCAATCAAATCGACAAATAAATCGGCTGTAGAAAGTTGTGCATTGGTAACTTAGAGACTGGGTTAAATCTCTCGTGAGACCACTGGCTTATATCTTATACTCCATTTTATCTTATACTCCAAACTTAAACTCGATAATGACAAAGCATTGAGGTCGTGGAGGTAGGAATAAGTGTGGCATCCATTGGGACGAGTAGTGAGAGAAGTTGCTGAACCATTTGTAGTTGGATTAAACTTCTCCACGTTAACCAAAGGATATGATAATAATAATAACTGGCTCTTGAACGAAGTCGATGTACACCTTGCATGCTAGCTGTTACTCGCTACTTGTTTGACGTGATTCTTTAAATTGATATAATTTTTTTTATCTATGATCTGATTGAATGTGACTAATGAAACAAACACTTAATTTTAAATCAAGATTAACTCATCATATTAGTGAAATACCGCAAAATAATCCGTAAAGCCGATTTTGATATTATTAACATAGATTGTTTTGCATTCTGTTACGTTGATAAAGGCCCCATAATGGACCGAATTACAAATAACAGACAGCGATCACTTACATTTATAATATAATATTATATCTACACCACGAAAAATTCTAGGCGATTCGCATACCGTATTACGAAAAAGTTCAAGAGTTAAAGAGTATAACATCGGCTTTTTTAATATTGAATCGTGGCCGCAGATACGTTGGATATCTACAATGCTATACAATCCTATTTATGGTATACATATGTTACTGAAACTAATACGATTTTTATTATTCTGTTAACATCTCAATAAGTTTATTTTGTTGCAGAAAAAGATATATAACGAAATAAATACTAAACCATTCATAAAGCCTGCCATTCTGCACGTCAGTAACATAAACGGAAACAAACATTTTTCTGTTCTTCTTTTCAAACAACGAAGACAAAGTTAAAAAATGCGAACGAAATATTTTTATATACTAAACTTCGACGAGGTCTTTTTGTTTTTTACCCCTCTATAGGGTTGAATTCTTCCATACGTGTTTATATGCTTATGTGTATACACGTTAATCTAAGTCCTCACTACCCTTTACTTGGGCGGGCGGTACACGCGTGTGAATAGGTGAATAAGGATTACTATTCTTAGGAAGTCAGTAGCGTCTTTTCCGAAGTGGAAGACAGAGTGAGACGTCTGTATTGAAAGACAACCTAAAAAAAACAATGGTTGCAGAAATATATTATATTTATGTAATAACATATATTTTCTATTTTTATTACTTTTTTTTTGAACTGATATAGATACTATTTTTACAAGTAAATAATATAGTATATAGGATAAAAACTGTGAACATTACAGTCAGTGAATAAAGGCTTTTATTATTATACCAGTAGTTACGAGTACGTTCGGTCTGGCTTAAAAAGTTACATAGACATGAATCGAGGAGGAGGTAGGCTAGGTTAGGTTTGGTTTTGTTATTATATAGGTACAAAGTGTGTTATACATACCCAACCTACATGTCTACGACATATTAAACTCTATCTCAGTAAATCCTAAGATTATCCGGTAAATCTTAGGATTAAACACAAACGGGTTTTGACAGTGACATATATATACAATCACTTACCAAAGTGTCATCGCTGCCTATATTAATCAGCCAATAACCATGAATAAATACAAAAGGCACGTATATCAAATAAATATAGATTTTATAATTATATACAACTCAATACAAATTCCATTATCGGTGTGTCTGTGTGAACTTGATAATAATTAAAAAAAATGTGTATATATATTTATGTTCCGAAATTTTAGTTTTTATAATTTTACCAATGTCTTTAGGGAACACCCACACTTAATACTGTATTACCTATTTACAATATTTATTTTCAGACCTTTTTCCTAATCTTGTTAAACAATTACCTACCGAATCCATTAATTGGTTTCGTTCGATCGAACATTTTTTTTTTTAAATTGTGTTTGTTTTTTGGTCCATTTTATCAAAATTGCTTAGCTCTAATTACTTTTAAAAATCATTTTATTAAAAGCTTAAAATCACAAAAGGTTGCTAAACTAGATCAATTATTACTCTAGTCATAAATTATATTAGATTTTGAGATTGACGTATTTTGATTCTTTTGTAGAAACGCTTCGACGTTCAACCTTATTTCCATGAGCTTTACATCAACGTGAGCGCGAATTTTATTTTAGACTGTTTTACATAATTGATTGATTCAGGCGTTTTTTGCGGTAATCCGGGATAGTTCAAAGACTTATTTCGTAACCTTTCGGCATAAAATGTGCAACAGAGTACAACCACCAAGAATTGCGACC
>DVZW01000486.1:0-10288 GCA_018237805.1 Mesosemia grandis
TGTACAATCAAATACATAGTGTAAATTAGTACTTACGTAAAGGGAAAGAGTGATGATCTTCAGCAACCAATGCGTACCTCGACTCTTCGATAGTAGAGAAATCCATGGATGTTTTGATATTTTCAATATCAAATACATCTGTTTTAACAGTTGTTAATGTTCCAATATCTTCTACAATAATAATATTAATATGAGTAAATACACTAAATAGCTATAATGCTTCATTTTGGTTTGATATGTAATAAGCTAACCTACCATCTTCAACTGATTCTGAAACAAAAATTTATTATATTATAATTTTGTAATTTTTTATAAGTATTATCGAGCGGTAGAAAATACCATTCACGATTTTTGCATAAAAATAGCACGATTCACGATGGCATATAAATAAATATATTTGATCTAATCACACAAATTAATTCAACCCCTAAATGTGATATTCTTTTGTCCCATCATCATCATTATTAATATATAATCAAAAAAAATTTTGTGGAGTTAGGAAAGAGGACCAAGTGTCAAATATTGTACAAATACGTTAAGTCTAAATTATAGTCCATGCTAAATGTCTAGATTGACTCTATTTAGTTATAAAGCATCAGAACAATATTATAATTAAATACGTATACTTGTTATTAAAAGATAAAGCTGGACAACTACTAAAGATCACAAATACTTAACACATGTTTCACACACACACACACACACACACCTACACACACGCAAGCACGCACGCACACACACACAAACACACACAGACACACACAAAAGAGTTTGAATGAATTTAGATGAAGCGCAACACCTGGTGGGATGTTATAATTACAAAAAAATTACCAAGGTAACAATTCTGGTGTTAAAAAAATGTTGATAAGGCTTACCCCTTATATTTCTCATACTTTTCAGGCTTTTCATACTCTTAAGACCTTTTATACTCTTTCTCATGCTTTTCTTTGAAACACTTTTAAATTCTTCTTCTCCTTCTTCTGTTATCATTGGTTTTAATTCAGGTTCTGGTTCTGATGCCGGTATCGGCTCTATTTCTGGTTCTGGTTCTAGCTCTGGTCCTGGCTTTTGTCCGGCTTTTTGTGGTGCTTTTGGTGGTTGGTCTGGTTCTTTCTTCTTTTTTTCGTCTTTTTTTTTCTTCTTAGGCGGTGGCGCAGGGGGTGGTGCTCGAGGAGGAACTATCCCTGTAAAATATATAACAGCGTGGCCAAGGCTATAAAATACATTAGAAAATATTTATTTCAGCGGCTTATCTTTTATTTTATTTTAAATATCAAAGTAAACAAATATCATTACGCTCATTAAGACGAAAGTGGAGGCAGAGGTAAATCTGGTACACACCAGTGGGGCTAGTCTGTGCTAGCTATACCCAAGACTAGACGACGATGTTAATTACCACGACATGACAAGTAGCAGGCCTAATTAGTGTATAATTCATAACCTGAGTCAGAATTTTTGTTACATTTCAAAAAAGATATATTATTTGATTTTAATGTTCTTCTCCTTCTTAAAGTGCCTCTCTAACTAGTAAAGGTTGGCAGTCAGCTCCGCGTATCACTTTAGCTCTTAAGCAAGATTAAACAGATCCGATTGCGATGTGATTTTTAAATTTTGTTCCCTATATGGCAACAGGATGGCAATCTATCAAATCATTGGACTTAATACCATCTAATTGGGGGACGTAAGCATTTATTCTTTTCAGAAATAATGGGCGTGATGACATATTTTAAATTCTTATGTCAATACCTTTATATTTTCCTCTGAAGGAAAGTATTGCGTTAAAACTATGGATCCCCCTAACAGCTAGATCGAATATTACATGGTATTCATTTCATCAGTTTCCCTAGAGAAGAACTTTTTACGACGTGGTTCTCTGGAAGTGTTTAATATTTATCGGGGATTCGTGTGAATAACAGATCAGCTGTCTTCTTGCCCGGTAACTTGTAAGAGGCGAGTAATGTTAAGGCTTGTTTAAAAAAGTCACCATCATAATGTTTAATTGGTGGCAGAGTTCTGTAATGACTCTCCTAGATTGATGCCATAGCCTCACTTATTCTTGTTGCGACGACGTTAGTACATGTCATAGTGGTGTTCTAGTCTGGGTGGTAAACTATCCGGTACCCTTAAACATAATGTTGGAAACGCATTATTAACATCCTTGGCTTTATTTGGCAAAGATTATCTCCTACCATCAGGAGAACTGTCTACTCATTTGCCCTCCAAAAAGAAAACTTCAACCATAAATTACACAAATACCATATCCATATTTCATTATCGTCGCCTCGATGGCATAATGGTACTAGTGTAGGTCTAAGATGCACGAGGTTCTGGGTTCGAATCACCAGGTGAAAAACTGATATTAAAATATTTTTTTCAAATTCAGAAAAAAAACTATTTGCTACTGTT
Organism: Mesosemia grandis; assembly: GCA_018237805.1. Lineage (NCBI taxonomy): Eukaryota > Metazoa > Arthropoda > Insecta > Lepidoptera > Riodinidae > Mesosemia > Mesosemia grandis. The sequence goes on from DVZW01000486.1 coordinate 2,407, forward strand.
ATATGTACCAGGTTTGCCACACGTCACATGATGGGAGACTTAATATCATCGGCTAGTCGTGGGTATACTAATACACACTGCTGCCGCTGGTGTGTATTAGTTCCACCTCTGTCTACCCCTTCGGGGATGATGGACGTGATGTTCTTTATTTTTATTTTATTTGTATTTCAATATTCCCCCTTATATTTTATACTCCTTAGAACAAAGCAATTATGTATCTAAATGTTTACTTACGCCATTCAGTAAATTCTTTGTCTTCATGTATAAGTTTATCTACAATAATCTTGCTGACATAAATGGTTCGTTTGTCTAAAGACAATTCATTTGGTTCCAAGGGACTGTTGATGAAATTTGCAAATTGATGCTTCACATTACCTTCGTTTATCATATCATAGAAAATTTCATCATCATTCATACCAATGTAAGTGAGTATGCGTTCTTTGAACCATTGAACTCTTGGGTCTGATAAAAAATTTACTGGAGATTTTGTCTTAAATATTTCAGAACGTTTGTTATCGATAGATGCCCCATAATTATTATTCGACATTTTGTACCTGTAAATATTAATCATGTGTCAAGTGCCAAAGTGATATCTATCTATAGATAAGTACCGCTGGAAATACAGAGATGTGCATATTGACAGCTTCGTTGATACGTGGTTACTGGTGAACCTCACTAAACTGGGAGATCTCGTTATCATCTTACAACTTGTGTACAATGACACTTAAATTTTTAGTTGTATTCGTTGTTGGTATTTATATCGTACTAATATACCCACGACTAGCCGATGATATTAAGTCCCATCATATAGCAGGTGGCATACCTGTCGCTACACCGAGCACATATTCCAGTCTCGGTTAGTGCATTTTTTCGCCCGACCTAGGATTCGAATCCAGATTCAGCTCTGAAAATACATTCTCTTTGAAAGGCAGATATTCTAAAACCGTTATGAACCTTTCAAGCTCGGCTTTGAAAGGTACATAACGGCTTTAGAATATCTGCAATATATGAATTTTCGATTCTCAACAATCGCGGTTACCGTCAATAATCGTTATATTATACTAGTGGGTGGCTCGCAAAACTTCGCACCTCTCTAATGCTAGGCGTTCACAGGTCAGTATAGTACTCCTGGGACGCATCTAATCAAACGGATTTTAGTATTCCTTGTGTAGAGTCATACAAGTGAGTCACTAGCCGCAATGCCGATCAGTGGACTTAAATGGTTTTTTTCTACAAAGAATACTAAAATCCATTTCATACGATGCGTACGATACTGACATGTGAACGCTTTGCTGGACCAGCCAGTTTTTGTTATCCTCTTAATTTTTCTGCACATCTACAGCTGAAGCTCTTCAATATAAGACATTACCGATTTTAGGTGCAGCTTTCGATTGATAATCACTGGGACAAAAATTGTCTTACACCGTTAACATATAAGATTAATAAACTAGCAACACCCGTGACTTCGTCCGCGTGAAACTTAATAAAAACATTATTACATCAGCTATATACCAGTCAAAAATTGTTTAAAAAGTATATACCTGAAATATGTGCTCGATTCGACGACAGGATTGCCACATCGTGGGATAAAATTCCACATCATAAGACTGACCTATCATCGGCTAATTGTGTCACATGAGTAAGAACTAGTTTCACCTCTGCCTACCCCAATTGGGGATTATGGGCTTGATTATATTTATTTTATTTGTATTAATAATAATCCTAACTTAGTGCTTCCCAGTAATTTATAATATTTCCTAAAATGACTGCCTAATTGCGTAGAATTCTGATTAAGTAAAATAACATAAATATTTTTTCAGTAATACAATATAAATCAAAAATAAATATTTTTTTATTTATTGCTGTACTTTAAACATGTTTTTTTTTAAAAAGTGGGCACACGTAACCAACGTTACTGTTATTAATAACTAAAAGCTAAACATCGGCAAACGGTCGTTGATTTAATTCAGCATGTTGTCGTAAAGATTTCCAATATACAATACACAAGATTAAATTAAAATTAAAAAAGTCCTTCGCTGCCCAATTTTGTAACCAAACATAATGAGAACCACGGCAAGTTTTGAAAGATATACCACATGGAAATTTATTCAACCGCAAGAGAGCTACGATGCAACAGACATGGACGTCGACGACGATTATAACACCCCAAACGAATGTATAACATAACTACATAATATAATCAAGACGTGGTTTGTAAAGAAGGGTTTCACAAGGGAAAAGTTTTAATTATAATGAAATTTTGGTAAGGTAATAAATATTTACTCTTGTAAAGAAAAAGCAGTTGCGATTCGCGGATTTTAAGAGCTTTTGTCTCTTAATCCACGGGTCGATTAAAAATATCCCCACGGGAATAAACGAATTTCAAGTGTTGTTTCTAAAATTGTTTCTAATAACTAAATAAAACCAACCAGTGGTTTTTTTTCATATAGATATATTTATATTCTTTATCGCCTCGTTGGAATAGTGGTACCGGTGTCGGTATAAGATGCAAGAGGTTCTGGGTTCAATTTATACGTCGGGCATAGCATTAAAATGGTTTAATGGGCTATTTAAGATTTTTTGAATATAAATTCGGATTTTCTGTAATAATGTCACTGCCCGGGGGATTTGAGTATGTGCCCGATATGGCGACAGGTTTGCCACCAGTCACATCTTGGAACTTAATATCATCGGCTGGTCGACGGTGTTACTAGTCTATTCTGGCGGAACTGAAGCGTAATAGTTTAACCTCAGCTTACCCCTTCGTGGAGGTGCGCGACGATATTCTTTCATTTATTTATTTTGTAGATATAGGTACTTACTTTTAAAAAAGCCACTACTCAGATTGCAATGGTTTAACATTTACGAAATATTTTCCGCTACGTAGATGTTATCTAAAGTATATATCGATTATAAAACTATAAGAGATAAAAATCAATCAATACGTATTAAAAAGAATTAAATTTTGAGCATTTTCAAATTCAAATTACCTTTTTATAATTTTAGGAGAGATTGTGTGTGTGTGTGTGTGGGAGAGAGAGAGAAAGAGATAAGAATCCCCTGTTACTATGTAATGCTCACAGCTAGGCATACATCTCCCTTTTCGCTATAACTCTGTCATCCGACGTTGCAGGATTTCAAACACCTCGACAAGTGATCCATCTGATCGCCATGCAAATAAGCATTTCGTATACCCCAGTTTAGACCAAATTAATTATAATAAACGAACATTAATATAGGGCGTAGTACATTGGTATTATTTACTACCATCCGTTGACAAATATTTTAAGTAAAACAGCAATGTATTAGACCATACATTGATAGTCCACTACACAAACATATCAAGCCTTCTCCAGCGGTAAACACCACCCTCAATAGATGTATTTTATGGTATAGTAAGGCAAACAAGGGTCTCCTGATGGTAAGAGATTATCGTTACCTTATTAACACCTACAACATATATATGTTGAAGGTGTTAATAATGCGTTGTCAACCTCGAGACGGGGATGTTGTCTCTTGCGGAAATAATATTTTGTACTAGCTGTCGCCCGCGACGACTTCCGCGTAAAAAAAAAGTAATCCCACGGGAACTGTAAGTTTCTCCGGGATAAAAAGTAGCCTATTTGTTATTCTGATGTATAACCTATATTACTGTAAAGTTTCATTCAGATCAGTCCTGAAGTATTTTTGTGAAGGAGTAACAAACATTCTCACAAACGCATTTATAATATTAATATTATCTTATTAATATTATAAATTTTGCATTTATAACATTAGATCAGATAAGATAATAAGATAAGATTAAGAAATAAGATTAGTAGGAGTAGGATTGTATCATATATGTGCTTATTTTTGTGGCACTTTCAAGAACTTCGTAACTCTTATCTTTAGAATATTCTGCGCTTGCTTTGTTAATGATTTATTAAAAGGGTTGAAAGTTACTTACGGTATACTTGATATTTATGTGAAGATATAAATAGTCTAGTTTTTCCTTACGCTTGTAGGAAATTGGGTTGAATATATCTAAAAATGTCCAAAATTATGAAAACACAATGTTTTGATCCATTTTGTATCCGATTCCATAGCAACAAATAATAAAACAGTCGAAGTAATTTTTTTGTTAGTGTTGTCATGGAAATTACATGAAAATTGCCGCGCGTTTATTTTTTTCTATGTAGTGATTGACGAAGAAACTTTTTCAAACTGCCTAATTAAATATTTATCACATCTGTGGTCTAGCGATTAGCCGTATGAGAACATAGAGATATTATATTATCTCTATGTATGAGATACCACCGTCATACAACTCCGAAAATATAATTAGGCATGATCAACTAACACATATTTTATCGATAATATTTCTATCTATTATAATAAACCAATGTACTTTTACTGTTATTGAAGTATTAACTTATTATGGGAAGGTAAGCTGCTTCGTTACGTAATGCTTATTGAATATCAGGTGGACCGAATTTTCAACTCGACCGACAGGACCGACTTATAAAAATTTTAATTGAATTATTTTGTTAAGATTTTTATATTTTACAGTCGATTGGATCCCACTTCACTTTATTTGTTGTGCCGACGATACAGATCCACTGCAACTCGGAATTGTTAAACTATTTCAAATTTTCGAACTATAAGAGATTCGATGGCCTAGAACTAATTAGTAATTTATTTTAGCGCCATCTATCCATAGATGGCGCAAAAATAACTAACAAGAAAAACCGTTTCAATATTAAATAGTTCAACTTAGATTAAGTTATAACTTCTGTCGGGCGACCCGAAACGCACACTTATTTAATTATATTAAAAAAAATTAAGTTACAAAGACGCGTTGGGAATAAAATTTTACGATGTTACAGACGTGACATCTAAAATCAATTCAATTAATAATTATCTATTTTTTCAATCACGGAACAAAAAACCGTGATGTGTGTGTACTTATGAGAGATAAGTAGCCGGTACTATTTCGCAATTGCCTTATCATCCCAGACTAAGGTTGTCAACGCACTATTAACATCTTTGATGTATATAGGCGACTGCTATTTCTTACCATTAAGAGATCCTTCTGCTTGTTTGATTGAAATTAAGCCTTAAAACTATAAACATACTTTAAAAGGTTTTTAAATAAACATCACTTTCATGACCATTTTTAATAAGTAGTGGTCGCCCGGTTGCCAGAATTCGACCACAATTCTTCTTCTTCTTTTATTCTTGGACTCGCATGTTAAGTGCATTTGCCACAAACGATCATTTTTTAATATTTCGTCTTTAATCAGTCCTAGTCTTGTTGGCTTCTCCCGCTCCACGTAAAGTGAAAGTGAACTTTACGTAGAAGTAAACGGTGACCGGCGATATCTTGGAACAAAGTAAACGGAGGGAATACGCGATTTTACTTGAATTCTTCATTTTTTGGACACTTAAAAATGATTTACTGCATAAATCACTTTCACCATTATTCACTAAATCATTTTATGCTCAAAAACTAAAACTTAATAAAATTCGCAAGACCACTTTCGCCGAGTTTCCGCCTAAAAGCCCCCTGTATCATGTTATTCTTAAATTAATTTAGTACAGTTACGGAAAAAAATAAGCACTAACCACCGACCGAATCAGATGATGATAACCGACTCAGAACTAAAGTCACCGATATATGTACTCACCGAAAGATCCCGGTTATTATTAGTACCAGAACTTTTTATTATTTTTATAGGGAGACAAACCAGCAGATGTATCTCCTATGGTTAAGAGAAAACCGTCGCCAATAGACAGCAAAGATGTCAATGGTGCGTTGCCAACCTTGACTGGGAACCGGAACACTATAATGGTAAGTACTGACGTTATTGTGGCAGAACGCTACAACCTACTTGTTGGTGGTGACACGTTTTACCTTGGCTCGCTTCTTACAAGGTGCCTGGCAGAAGGGCAGGTTGTACAATTCCTTGTGAAATCTACGTCTACCCTCTTTATTATCTGACAATTGCTAATAAACTAATTGAAGTCGAACGAAAGTCATTTCGACAAAAATACTCGCAGTATATATTTTGTCTTTCGAACAGACTGACGATATTTAGAATTAGGTCAAAACGACAGCTGGACCGAGATTAGTTGCGTTTGGGGTAGATTTTTTCCAGCAGTGAACATCAAAGACTGAGATGATTATGATAGCTATATATATTATGTAGGTATAGGCAAAAAAAAAACAGTTATAAAAATCAAAAATAAAATATATTTATTCACGCGACTGTACATCTTTCAAGCGGTGCCAATATTTTATATATTCGATTAAATCTTATCGTCAGATCTAGACTGAAAGACGGGAATGAGGACCTAACCCGATTTGTCACTCAACTACTGGCCGCTGCATACAATTAACTTCAATTACGGGCCTCTTGGGCCGTGCCACTGAGCTTCACATTACTGGATATCACATAAACTTATAATAGATTCATACAAGTCACTACTATTGTGATTACTAGGTGATGGAGTTCAGTGTAGATTCACCCGTATTGGTTACCACTACCATATTCCTAATAATGCCAGTGCGTGCTATTGGGGTGTTCCGGTTTAGAGAATAAAGTAGCCGCTACACTTACGCATCTTATCATCCTAGACTTAGGTTTGGCTAGGCACCAATTTCCCTTGGATTATAAAGACGATAGTAATCTTTTACCACCATCAGATCAGTCTGCTTGTTTGCTAGAAAATACAAACAAGTACCTTTATAGTACCAAATAATGTGTATAAGTTTGTCCTACTTTTTATAGCATAATAAGGCAAAGAAGCAGACGAATCAATGCTAATTGATGACCGATGAACTTGCTAGAAACTTAACATCCAACTTTGAAGTTGGCAAAGAACTTAACATATACAATACTTTTAAATGACGGTATTCTTTTATCATCAGAAGATTTATTTTTGCTCTAAAAAACATAAATTACAAATAATACCGAAACTGACGATTGAAACGGTAATTAATTAATGTAACTGATGTGTGTAAATCGTGACGTTTGAGGCTAATTCTCATAATAAATAAAATAAAAGACTTCAAAATGGAATACAATTTTAAATATTTATCTGTGCGTGTCTTTGACTGAACTCCGTATGGTTATACGGATATTGTATTAAAAAAAATGTGTTTAAGAAGATTCTAGAATGGTTTCGATTCAATTCAAATTTTAAAATGTTTGATATAAGACTATATTACAACGTCTGTCCGTTCTCCTAGTTAAATATAACCATTCGTTTGATGTTAAAATTAATCTGTCATAAGAAAGAAAATGTCGGTAATAATAGTATTACCGAAATTTTTTGAAATCTGTTTTGCAATTGCTAACTAAGTTATTCATGTTTGCCACTTTTATTGCTTTCTCCAGCTAATGTAGAATATAGTTCCAAACCTATTTTAAGTGAATTATTTAATTTATCATTAAAAGGACGTTTATTGAAAAAGGATTTGCCTTAAATAAATTGTAAGGTTCCATTTTCCTTGTTTAGAAATTCAACAGTTGTAATTATTTTTAATTAAAACACAAATTGACGGCCAGCACTATAGCTGGCCTAAGCTGTCACTGCTCTTATTTTTCGATGGCTATAGTAAATGAGGACAAACTAATACTAATAAAGTATGGGCAGTTGCGAATTTTGATAAATTTTATAACTATTTCGCACCCGCGATTTCGTCTGCGTAAAAAACATGAACAAAGTTATGGAGGTGTTCAGGGATGTAATGCGACAGTGAGCAACTGTGGGTTAATATATACATTTTATTTTTATAAAATCGAGATAAAAAGCGTTTTTTTTAAATCACACATGACTGATAGAGCGAGGAAGATGACGTCGACTTTAAGGTACAAACTAAGGGCGAAGTGTGATTGAG
>DVZW01000487.1:0-10284 GCA_018237805.1 Mesosemia grandis
CGGCACTCAATATTGAGCAAAAATTGGAATAAAATCGATGCATTTGTCAGCGGATGCGACGTAATCCAGTGCAAAATGTAGTTGGTGTAGAGTGGCCAGGTGTCTGGATTTATTCGGATGATCGCGGTTTTGAATGTTCCAAATGACTGGGCGACAATAAGCCCTTTGTCAAAGTGTTTCGTGCATAATAAAGTATTTTCTACGTAATACTGGTAATTTTTAAAATATATTATTGGTTTCAATTAATGTGTCTCTATTATAAGTCTAATAGGCCAACAAAAACAATCTTTAATCGGAAAGGGTACAAACAAAATACTCAATGTTTTATTAACATTTAGATTGGCCTAAACAGCGACTGTTAACATTTATAAGTTACAACATAGACAGACAACTGAATGGATCGCTTATTATGTATCTATTACTGTGGCAGTATGACGTATTTCAATTTCTTTGATATTTTTTTTATTATAGTAAGGGAAACTTCGCTAAAGAGCGAAAGACATATGTGGAGCTGACTGCCAACCTTCACTAGTTGGAGGCACCCGAAGAAGAAGACGGCAAACAAGCAGATGGATCTTCTGATAAAAGATAACTATCGCATCATGCGACTTATGTATATACTGGTTTTACTGCAAATAATGTTTATTCATAAAACGAATATATTTTCTAACTTTGATTTCGGGGTAAAATTAATCAGGACCTAAACTTTACCTCCATGTGAAACGAAGAGAATGTAGGATATTTATATAATATAAGCTGCACAAGTTCTCACCCATTGCAGCATACTGGCTTAAGCATTAGACATACAAATATGACCCACGCAGCTCGATTGCTACACAAAATAATAATATAATATAAAGAATTTCCATTCTCTATTCAAATAATAATGACTATTTGTAATTTGAACTATCTTGTAGTACCGATGTCGGCGTGTACGAGGTCTTTGGTTGAATTTAAAGGTCCAAAAATTGTATAATGAGTTTTCTCAGTTTTTCGGAAGAACCTAATTTCCAAGGTTTGGATATGTGTCCAATGTAGCGTTAAATCTCACCATCAGTCACATAATGGAGCTGAAATATGATCAACTTCCTGTGATTACACTACTGGTTGCATATTTAACCACCTTTTCGGGTATTATACACGAGAATATATATGTATTTATTAATTAATATAAAAAATAGAATTAAATTACAAATTATATGCATATTTAAATGAAAGCGTGGTTAACCTACATTCATGTGTTCACTCCTGTTTTACAAGTTCCAACTACATATTTTATATTATGTTCACTACTATTTTTAGAACATATTTTCTATCCGTTGTAATAATGGGTTCCATAACTTGCCGTCATCTACAGTTTACCTAAAACTCATTTATCTCTGAAAAATAACTGAAAATTTTAAACTGAGTTTAAAGAAGGAGAGTAATTCGTCGAAGTATTTTTTTGGGTATTTTTCCGGATTATTCATAGCTTAGCCTGAGTTGAAAAATTCTTCTTTTGCTTAAAATTCTTTCATGGGGCCACATGGACATCATGGCCTGATTATGTTGGGAACCTATAGAAGTTGAGAGACTCGGATTAAATTTTTATATCAATATCAATCTCTTTACGAACGATTTTTTTAAAATTGTATTTGGTTATATCAGATGTAAAATTTCACACTTTGTAATTCCTATTATTAGCTCTTGGCGAAACTTCCTTTTAATAAAACACTTATAATTAAATTTACTGGTGATAGCTTACATTTATTTTGAGTAAAATTGAAAGTATACATCATGATAGTTTATTATCGTAATTCCAAAACAAAATTTGCGTATCCGCGAACGTAACAACGCATACATTATTTCTAACCAAAATCACGTAATATCTTTTTGAATAATCTATACAGACAGAGTATACAGAAGATTTGCTATAATAAGCCGTAGCAAGAGACAGAAATATTTCATGTAAATTGGTTAAATACATTAAGTATGTCTTAAAAATAGTTTATTTGATTATCAACCGACTTCCAAAAGGAGAAGGTCTCTTTATATGTATGTATTTTCATGGTTTTTGTTGTGCAATTATGATGTTCTGAATAATAATCACTTGTAATATTTGATGTTTATTTATTTATTAGCTTAACAGTTTCACTTATTTAAGGCATCATTTATACCTAGTACCAAACTAGTGTTGATTACTTAAATAAGTGAAACCAGTTGGCTAATAAATATTCGTGACAAGTGATTTTATTCAGATTATCATATATATCATTCATTCATCATCGTATATTTCATTTAATAACCAAATATTAACTATGTAATTAATAAAAAAATGGAAAAGAGCAAAATAATAAAAAATCATTGGCTAATAGCAGGTGTTCTAGTAGCACTTGTTTACTAGTTTAACCTCTGCATATCCCTTCTTGGATGATGGGGATAAAGTAGCTAAAATAAAGGTATTTCAATAAAATTACTTGAACTAAGTGATTTTATTCAGTCTCATAATGATCGAATTAGACCAAGTGCAAACGATGAAAAGTGTAAAATATAATAAAAACTTATCTCCTACGAAATTCGTATGCCAGTCTTAGAATTTAAAAACAACCTTCATTAAACGCGAAACGTCACTTAAAGAGATCTAACCACTTTTAACTCAAAGTCCTCCTCCAGGGCCATTCATCCCCGTTTATACAGACAATAAAACAACTTTAAAATGATAAAACTCTACAGTCAAAGCAATGTTATACAATAAAGTGGTTCATTTTAAGTGTAACTGTGGCTTGCGGTTGAAAATGTTCTATTCACATTTTTGACATAAAAGCATTTTATTCGCAGGTGAATCAAGGGCACATCCAATTCCCCGTACCCAAACACTTGATTAGAGGACATAAATCAAACTCCAATAATAGGCCGCAGAAGCACACACCGGCAATTCAACACGATTTATTTACTATTTGAGGCACGTACTAACTGAAGTTGTGGCCATTTGGATGCCGCCACAAAATGATTTTACGAGTAGCTGTGACATTTTGAGATGGGCCCAAGTAATTGACGAGTTTGGTGCGATTTATTGGTGATTTATCCTACAATGTGAAGTGCTGAGTCGAAAGCCTTTGTAGCTATTGCAAGAAAGGTTAGGCTGCCATTTTGAATATAATATAAATTTATTATGTATAATTTAAAATTATATGCCGTTACTTTTTCATTTTATAGCTTTCCGTCTGAATTTTAATGGGCTAAGACTATACGTATACGAGAAAATAAATGTATTTTTTTGTCATATTTTGATTTACAAAATTTTATCTTTTATGTAGGATTTATTCAGATAATGATGAAGATATTACAATAAATTTTTGATAACGATAATCATTGGAAATGGTGAAACGAAGTTAAAATATTGATTTTGGCAAAATTTTCGCCGATATGATGACTGGAAGCCACTTTGAAATGAAAAAAAAGTAAAATATTATTAATAATGTTAAAGAAAAGTTTTCTATTATATCTAACATCAATTTAGTGTGAACTTGCTATATAGCTGTTATTATCATTACACGAGTACCCTGTTGCCGCTTTATAAAATAATATGAATGAATAAATATCATCACGCCCACAGTATTCGAAGGTGTAACAAATCGTGCCACTGGAGCATACGCGGTTCGAAGGAGTGACAGGTGATAATCCTGTCTCCATATTGGAAATATATCTAATTATTAGTAATATTATTCATGAAAACTAAAAAAGCCTAATATTCCTCTTTCCCTTGACCTGGGGATTGAACCACGATCCACGTACATCTATACCAACACCGGTAGACCAACGGGGGTATTTTATTAGAAGAAAACAAAGATGTGACTCGCTACTTATAATTTGGTTAACGTTAGAAAATTACGATTCAAATAATATCATTCCTGTACAAATATTTGGTTATGAAAATCAGAATTAAAGTTGATCCCATAAATCTGACGATGGCTCAAAGAAGGAACGGCAATGGTATTGAAAAGGTTATAACTAGATTTAACAACAAGTTCAGTTTTTATAAGAAATGTACCTATTGTTATGCGAACCGAATTTGTATTCAATCACGATAAAAACATAAACGTTTATAAAAGATACACCAACTGGATCCAATTCATAAATCGTAAACAAATAATCTTACATACATATAACATAGTAATGTATGTATGATTATTTGTAATCTTATATAAATAAACTTATAAGTAACATATTCACGAGGAATCGAATGTTACTTATTGTATATCTTTATATTTTTTATTTTTTATTTTTATTTTAAACGAAAGCAAATAAGCAGATGGATTTCCTGATGGTAAGAGATAACTGTCGTCTATAGTTACCCAAAGGGTTAATGATAAGTTGCCAACTTTGAGTCTGGGTAAAAAAGACTCTTGCGTAAGTGTACCGACTGCTTTATTCTCCAGTGCTTGCCATTGTCGTGTCCGTGTTCCGGACACGACAATGGCAAGCATTGGCATTATAAAATAAAATAACTTGTACTATTTCAACTTTATTAATTTATTAGCCAACCTATTTCTCATATTTAAGCCTTCAGGCCTAGTCTTCCAAGTAAAAAAAAACTATATTTTACACTTGTACATATTATTTGACCTTTATTTAATATCGCTCTATTAGCGAAGCGTTTCAAAGGAATTGTCATGTTTAGCATTAAGGAAAATAACTTGGCTAGTGTTTATAAACGTACGTAGATAAAAATAGACAGAACAATTATAGACAATAATACAAAAAAATGTGGCCGATTGTGCATTTATTCTAATACTGATGAATAAATTAACGTTATGAGTAAGTTTAAAGAGATAGGATAGTTATAAAGATTTTACAGCAATTACGATAGTACCTTTTAGTTTCAGTTAAAGTATGGTTACAAGTTGATAATATGAGGACCACATTGAGTCTCTATATAAGTTATAATGCATTTTTTTTCATTTTTTAATACTGCAGTAACCATAACAGTTATATATATTGTTATCATCAATATAGTATTACGTTTTTGATGATTTCACTATTATTTATTTTTAAAGCGAAATTAATACGCGTTTACGAAGTCATCGCAGGAGACGTCATTAAACGAATGATTTAATCGCTCAATCAAAAGCACTTTCCTGCCAATGTCAAATGAAATACATTTTATATATAATATAATAACAGTAAAATCGTTTATATGAAAAAAGATTATATGATACCTGAATATAATTCGTTGATTTTCTCTCCTTTGCAGTTGGAGTTTCAGTATATTTAATTTGGCGCACAAAAAGGAATTTATTTACAAGCAAATATGTTTTAAAATTAAGCCCGCGGGCTGCATATGAATAGTTGTGAACTAACAATTGCAATATTAGATTCTTTGCGTGCCTAAAAAAATATTCGCTGTTTTTATTCTTATACTCACCCAGCAACGACCTCTCCTCTTCTATTTGGATATAACTCGGGGTGTTGGCCGTATCGGAGGTACACTTCAAATTGCTGCTCGGCTCTATTCCAAGAAAAATATCAAAATATAAGTGGCGTTTTATGACTATTTTCCTATTCAATATAGGTTTAATAATAATGTTTCAGTTATCAAACATTGCTATTATATTGGAATATTTCTATAGATGAAGAAATACACAATAAATACAAGCCTAATGAGTTTCTTTAGTTATTCTGAAAAAAGCTAAACTGCCCGGCATTGAAAATGGGCCCAACATGGTGACAGGCTTACCACCTGTCACACTAAGGGACGTGTCACGTGACATATATTACTAGTGGTACGTGTGTACTAGTTTCATCTCTGCCTACCCCTTTGGCGATATTGTGCAAGATGATACTTTAAGCTCATCCTTTCGATAATTCTAAGTAGACTTTTACAACACAAACGGAAGAGTAGGTAGTGGTGACATCTATCATTTAACAACAAGCCTGCAAAAAACAAAATTAGAAATTCAGGACGAACTAGAATTATATAGATATTTGTACCAAATAATTTGCTTTCAAGTTACTTAAAAAGTTGTATCCTTGAGAGGGAATTTATATTTTGTTAAATCCACTATATATTTGGTTAAATTCACTGTTATTATTTAGACTTCAAAAACCAACCGGTTTCGCTATTTAAAGGATCCTCAGGGATACACGATTTATTCCTACTTACTTATTAAATGCGAGAGGGTTTTTATTTTACGTTTTTTTGTGTTCTGATTTTTTACATCGATATATTTATGGCCCCGAGAGTGACATCTCTCTCCCGTGACATTCATATTTTTCACATGAAATTTAATACACATACTACGTTGCTCGCTGTTTTATTAAAGGGTTTTTTTGAAAATCCCGTGGGACTAAGATAGCAAAAGTAGCGTTATTCTATAGCTTCCTAGTTATTTCCACACAAAAAAATATGCATCGGTTGCTCTTCTTTGCCGTGAAAGAAAGTCTAAACAAACATTTATAATTTTATGGAAATTGATGTATACTACCTATATAATAATAGTGTGTCTAGATTTGTTATTTTTTATAATATTGATAACATATTAAAACTACGGTTAGGTATATCATTTGCTAAGTCTTTTCCATAACGCTTTGATTTATATGAAAGCGAGTCATTGATACTAATGTGAAGTGTTATAGACTTCAATTATCAAGCAAGTTATTAATAGTATAATAATAATATACGACCTTTCAGAAATCGGAAGTATATCCATTTATTAACAATACGTGATTCATTCAGATCCAATATCTTCGTAATAATTTAAACACATAGATTCATAGTTGGGTGGATGTTAGCTTTACTGATATTAATTGTGGTCTAAATAGATAGTACATAGCAAGAGATTCCAGATTTAAGGGTTGAAATGCTCTTCTCCATATTTACTATTGTTTCATACTGTTATACCGAAGAACCTCACGTTATTTAAAAAAAATGGTTATTTAATTCACAATAATTTTGTTTATGTACACATATTAATAAGATTTCGTGCAGAAATAGAATAACTACAATTGATTTAGAATTAGTCCATCCACTTAGGAGAATTGGAATTGACTGAAAGTTTGATCGGGACGACAAGGGTAATCATAGGACAGACTGCTTATGTGGCACTTATCTATTTTAAAATGAAGACATCTAAGAGATTATGTTTCATTTATGTGTCGAAGTAAGATGTCTTAAAATGTTCATTGGTACAAACTTTTAGTCGAATCAATAAACTTGGTTCTTTGTAAAGTTTTCTAAGCCGTACCTTGAATCGAAGCTAAAATAAGTTTGGTCCGTGAAGTTGTCAGCGTGGAACACTATCTTGACGAAGTTGGTCTCGGAGATAAATGTCTGAGGTTGTTCAATTTCCCCACAGAATAGACCTGGCTCTTTTCTATTCGAGACATCCGTTTTTGCGTTTCCATCCACTATCTGAAAGAAGTCTGAGTGTGAACATACTAGTACCAACTTTATACAAGAATATGTATTTTATTGAGTAAAAATATAACACGAGTTAGAACATTTCGTAGTACCTCTACACTAATAAAATATTCGGCATAGTTCAGCATTATCTTCTTGATCACCTTTGTCTACACCTTCGGTGATAATGTGCCTGATGTATTATTTTATTTATTATAACATCACGCCAGCTCTCTTGCGGAGAGAACTGAGCGTTTAGAGTACTCTCCGCTTCAAACTAAGCGTTGAGAATTGAGCGAACAAACATCACGATTCTGACACACCCGTTTCGCTTCATTTACATTCATAATTGTTTTCTTGCACTCACATAGGTTACTCTTGACTTCGCCTTCTTCTAAAACGCGAATGTATTATTTATTGTTATTAAATCATTTTTTTTTGTTACACCTTGTAAAAATGTGGTTTATTCTGTGTTAAATGGTAAATTCATTCATCCTTGATAGCTATTGTTAAATATGAGGTTCACGGCTTCGTCTAAACACGCAAACATTTTCAAAGTCTTTCCAAAGAAACCCATAGATTTATCATACAACTAGTTTAGCCTTCTCATACACCCTTGTGTATTTAATACCCGAATGGTAAATAATTATGCTAAAGCCTTTTGTATCACACAGTAGTATCTACATTAAAACTTAGTTAGGCCACGTCTATCTAACGGTGTTATGCAAGGATTTTAATCCTGAATAAATATCACCACGCTTGTTATATCCGAAGCGGTAAGTAGAGATGCATTTTGTAGTTTTGTAAAGGACTGGAATTTTTACTAAGCTACCAAAATAGTTATGGAAACAGTATTTTTGTTGAACTTCTTAGCAAGGTTACGTTACAAATTTAGATTAAAATTGGTATGAACAAGTTATTTCCTGGGAAACAACGTTGATTACTTTTATTTTCGGAAAAATAAATAATTTAAGAGTAATAAAAAATTTAAGTTTGCGAAACTTCATACGAGAACTTGTTTTTTTATATTAATTACTTTGAAATAACATCATAAGCTCAAATTTTTAATTAAATCGAAATTCAAAGTTATTTTAATATGCAAGACAAATAGCGGAGGCAGATTTAAATCGGTTATTAGTAATCATAAGTTTGTAACAGGCTTCTTAATGTTTAAATTATTAGGAAATTTAACTTCTGAAATTTTCTGAATCTGGAGAGGAATGATCCAATAATTATCCGTCTGAAAATTGGCTTACGACTGGAGTTTCGGAGTTCTTTTAGCCGAAGTTCTAAAATTAATTAGTTGAATTGGCGAAGCGCTCGCCAACTGAATTACTCCATCTTGCTCAGTGATTTTCGAATTTCACAGAATTTGGACCCATATTTTGGAATAATTTTACCTTTGGTGTGTTTTAACGTTTATGTTTTACGTTCAATGTAAATTACGAAAGGTCTAACTAAATTTTAATGGTTATGATGTGTAAAAGCTCGTGTGCTTGCTTACAAATTTATTTTAAATTGTAACCAACTGGTTTTGCTTAATTAGGGAATTAACTATTAACTTTAGGGATTCAGCAGCGCGCACTCACCAACAAAAAACGTCAGTTAAAAATTAAATATTAAAAATAAAAGTGAGAAAAGACATTCTTCGTTCATCTAAATAAACTCAGTATTGAATCCAATTATTTATTATAATCTTTATAATACATAATCCATTATTATAATCATTATAATACATAAATTAATCCATTATTATAATCTTTATAATACATAAATTAATCCATTATTATTGGAAATTCGGTATATCCATGATTTTCTGAAATAAATGGTCTTGACAGATAGACAGTCTGTCTGTTTATCTGTCCATCTATCAAGACTCTTTATCTTGGGAAGCCTTATAGGATCACTTTGTTGTCCACTTGTCTGTCTGTTTATTTGTCTATCTATCAAGACTCTTTATCTTGGGAAGCCTTATATCAATAACTTTGTTATCTGCCTGTCTGTTTGTCAAGACCATTTATTTCAGGAAACCTTGGAAATATCGAGATGAAATTAGAATCATATACTGAAATTTAGTCCCTTGCAGCTGTGATATTTTTTTTTCTAAAGTAACGTAATGAAAATGTACGGTCTTTAATGCCGCAAAATATACATATTTTGACACTCTCAAGAGAATCAATATTCATGGAGTTCCCGTTGACCTAGAATTAAGAAATTTGGCAAAATCTAAAAACCATGCATTTCTAATTATATCATAAAAATAAAGCCATATAGGGTGTCGAAATTTAAGATAGAAGTTTCTCGTTCAAGTGAGATATCATGTCCAAGATACACATTCCAATACATATTTGTACGGAACCTTTGGTAGGCGAGTCTCACTCGCACTTGTCCGATGTATTTATACATTGGAATTATATAGTTTTCAGAATTAAGCGAAAAATCCGTAGCTAAAGGCTAGTGTCACTTATAAAATGAACAACTGAAAAAATGAAGTGATTAATTAAGAGGTTTAACCTTATTTGTTTATTTGCCAAAAACTACAAAGGAAGTCTTACCCTTGAAGTGTCAACCAAAGTTTTATTCATGTTTTTGCACGCATATTATTAATAACATGCCACAGTGAAAGCCTTCAAAATGCTTTTTATGGAAATTGATTAATTATTGTGCTATGTAAAATGTAGTATTTTTTTCGTTAAACAACGGAAATAGCTAACATCGTCAAAATGATTACAATATCTTTCATTTCTCAGAACTCAAATATTGATATTTGAGTTCTGAGAAATTAAATCTTAATTATATGAAACTTAACAATATTATAATCTATCGAGACACATAACGCGTCACGTTGGCGTTTCGATTTATTGTCACCCCAGAGATGAAATTGCCACGGTCCACCGACTGTGGGA
>DVZW01000488.1:0-10281 GCA_018237805.1 Mesosemia grandis
GAAATTTTGTAAGCATATTAAGTAGGTCTGAGAACCCTAAGTGATAAGGGTTGTCCACCCCTAAACTTAATATGGCAAAACAGCGTTTGTGGGGTCAGCTAGTCTTATATATAAAACTCTCGTGTCACGATGTTAGTTACCATACTCCTCCGAATCGGTTTGACCGATTTTTATGAAATTTTATACGCATATTCAGTAGGTCTGAGATTCGGCAACTATGTATTTTTTATACCCCTAAGTTATAAGGGTTGTCCACCCTGAAACTTTATATGGCAAAACAACGTTTGCGGGGTCAGCCAGTTTTATATAGAATTTATCCCAACGATGTTCCCTTTTTTCTCAATGCACACATTAATTAGCACTATTATACATACAAATATGCTATTATAATATGTATAATGTATGCAGAGAATATATACAGATTACTTAATTTTAGACTATCTTGTTTATAAGCTATTAGTTTGAAATTCCTCATTTATTAATAAGGTTTCATGTAAGGAAATCTAGGACCACCCCAAAAACTTACAGACCACCGGTAGGAAAGAATTTTCTCAGGTTTCATATAAGGAAATCGCAGACCACCACAATAGCTTACAAACCACCCGTAGGTAACACTAATAGGTAGTGCCAGTAGAAATGCGAAGTAAGAGTTTTGTGATGTCTTTTTCGGACATCGAGTCGAGCGTCCCCTTTATTTAGCGGTTTGTCATTCTTATACTCATGAGGAGTAACCCTCTAGGCAAATCTACTTAGCTATACCTAAGTCGAGTCTCATATTTATAGCTTTTTTTATGATTATCTATATAGGCTTATAGTGTCCTTTGCGTTCCCGGAGTAGGCACTTAATTATTCAATAATTCTGACTGGACTGAAATGTTCAGATTAAATTGTTCTATACTGCCGATAGGCTTATCACCCATCGCAATATGAAACGTTACCTAACTACTCGACTAGGATAGTACGCAACATAGCAAGTTTCACATTTTAGACGGGTAAATTTGTGTATCCCTGGGAAAAAGAAGCGTGACTATTTAGTAATAAATTAAGTCGTCAGAAATTGATACATTTTTTGGGTCAATTATTTATATAAAATAGATGTCTCCAATGTTTGGGCCAATTATTTATATAAGTAAATAGTAATGAATCACGATAACATTTTAGTAATGTAAATATAAATTATTGTTTGTCAATTTGGTACAATTGTCTGCACAAAACTCATCTGTCCTTCTCAAGGGCGTTCGCTATAAATAATTCGTCTGTGTACAATGACCTACGTTGACGTAGACAGCCTCTGCGGAATACAATGTCCAGTAGGCTACTTAAGATTTAATATGCTATTCTTCGCTTTTGTGCATGTTATTATATGACTTGTTTCTATAATACTAGTGAATTTAACCTACACTTTGATATGGCTTATTCTGATTTTTAATGAGATAATTTGGCAATCTATTTAAAACAAAACGCAGACATTTCAATTTTTTTTTTCCATTTCGACGTTTAACCATTCGTTTTTAAAAAAACATGTTTAATCCCCTATTTTTCTAAAGGTGCGCGGGACACTTTTTCCGTTTTCCGTCCGACAAGTTTCCCGCGTTTCTCCAAATGTATGATCACATATCGGTACAAATTCTCAGTACTTAATAAAACAATTTATCACCGTTTGTGGTAAATGCACAAATGGCTCGAGTCAAAAGAAGAAAATTATACTAAAATTTTAACAACTTTAAGCCTATTTTATATTAATTTTAATCATGTAGATAAAATCAAGCCCGATATCCAATTAAGGGTATAAGCAGAAACTACGTTTTCTTCTTAACTTCCTTAGTCCACGAATTCTCTCGAATAGAAAAGCCGTTTTTAATAATGTACATATAATATTTAAATAAATATACATTTTATACTATAGTCTCGAGTTCATACACCCACATAGTAAAATTTTTATATATACAGCTATTCAAACCACTACTTTCTGAGATAACAAATAAATTCTGCAGCTTTATAATATTAGTGTAGATGCATTGATCTCTTGTGCGTAGGATACTGGAGGGCGAAGACGCTGTTAGCAAAATGTTAGAAACGCGAGTTAGGACAAAATAATTTCAACCTTTTATCTGTCTTGGTTATAACTTTATTGAACTACCTAGTTTCCAACTAACTATGTTTGGCAAGTTTATAGCTAAATCGTGAACCAATCAAGAAGTAAATCAAGTCTTTTCAGTTACTGGATAAAGTGGCTGTCACTTGGGATTAAACTCACGTCCTCCGCGTCAATACTGAGAGAGTTAACCACTTAACTATACATATATAGACTCTGTAGCATGACTTTCTGGTTACCTTCATATTAAATCTAAATAATATAGTTAGCCCATAGCCAGTTGTTAACAATTTCGGCTTTGGCGCATCAACTGTTTCCCAAGGTTTTGCCATTTGGGCTTTACGTCACCTCTAGGACCCTGGCACCTGCTGGTGCCAAAACATCGGGATTACCAAAATAATATGAAACGTTGAAAAAATTTTTTATTTCAAACTGGTGTTCAGCGAGTTCATATGGGCCCAATTATCCTAATGTGCCCAAGGACTCTAATAGACTAGAGAAATGTTGAATCTTGAATCTCTGCCTTGTACTTTTTCCAACGAAACCTTAATACGGGGACGACTGCTTTTAGAGATAAATTTTCGTTTGGGAAATACGATACCTCAGACAGACATTTCTACTTTCAAATTATAATATCGATCATTTAGCGCTGGGTGTTAATAAATGTACATTTGCGTGTAAAACTATCGTAAAAAAGTACTTTATCGATGCTATCGGTATTAAATTCGTTATTTTCAAGGTTACGAGATTATCGATAAACACCCGACATCACTAATTGCTACTAAACTATAGGCCAGGTATTCTTGTTAGTGATTGCTTACATACTTTTAGTTTGTTGAGCTTTTTGGTCTAGGTCTCTAGTAGGTACTACCAAGTTGATCAGTTTCGCCCAATCTTTTTCACCTTGACAATGGCCTCGAGTTGCTAATGTTAGTCATGCAGGGCGAAATAAAGGTCAACGTCGTCTCTGACAGTGATGTTGTCGCGTAATTTATGTGGCCATTTACATAAGTTGGCCAGTGTAATCTAGCTATTGGGATCGATCCACTTTTGTGTAATTAACAAAAAAATGTTGTTTTGGGTGTTTTAAATATATTTCTGTTTTATCTGTATAAAGTGCCCATATCTTTGTTCAACAACACAAAATAAATATTACTCTGGAGTTGGATATTTTTTGTGATTAGTTGCTATTGATTATAACTTCACGGCATTATTCTGTAA
This sequence comes from Mesosemia grandis, assembly GCA_018237805.1. Lineage (NCBI taxonomy): Eukaryota > Metazoa > Arthropoda > Insecta > Lepidoptera > Riodinidae > Mesosemia > Mesosemia grandis. The sequence goes on from DVZW01000488.1 coordinate 3,317, forward strand.
AACTTGCTGCTGATATCTATGTGTATGTATTCGACGTTTATTTACGTTATATCACGTTTCTAAAAGAAGAATTCGTGGACTGAGGAAACGTGGTATTTGTCTTTACATCTCGTTAAGGGGCAAACAGAGATCGGAGCGGCCTGAAGATACAAAGTTCAACCTGGTAAGAACCAGTGACGTGTTGACATGATTCTTGAAGGCGTGATCAAATACTTGCAAATTTAAAGTGTTATAAAGTTAAGAAATGAAATCAATACAAATATCGTCTTCCTGCCCTTACCCCATTATTTAGGTCGGCGCAGCAAGTTTTCGTCTCCCTTCGTCTCTACTCTCGTATCAGCAGTCAGCTCCACATTCCCTTCTTTCACTCACATATCATCCTTTATTCAATCCGTTCATCTTTTCTTTGGCTAACTAACCTCTAACTTAATTTACTATTCTGCCTTTTTATATCAATAACTAGCTGTACCCGTGACTTCGTCTGCGTGGAATTTAACAAAAAAGTTGTTTTGATAAAATAACCTAGGTTACTTCTTATTATATCTGCTATTTGCCAGTGAAAGTCCCGTCAAAATCGGTACAGTTTTTTGGTATATATGCACACACATATGCATAAAAGTAAAAAGTGATTATTTTAATATTACAAACAGACACACAAACTCCAAGCTGAATTGTTTGTTCAATGCGTTTATCTCTGGAAATACTTGTAAGTTTTCAAAATATATATTTGGTATTACAAAAAGCAAAAAGTTAGAAAAAAAATATAAGAAAAAAGTTTGGTGGGTGAAACTGCCAGGCGTAACTAGTATCACATTAGACTAACACGTTTTGTCGGTATGTGTGATATAGACACGTTCAAATATAATAGTTGATTAAAATTAATTAACACGATAGACAATATGTATGGTATTTGTTATAGGGGCGTTCACCTTTACTAATGAAAGCATTACATACAATTTAGGCCTAAGATGATTAAGAAATTAATTAGCCACTGCTACTGCATCTTTTAGAGCGTCTTCGTGCGTGAAAAACGCAAATAAAGCTATCCCACGGGAACCGTAAATTTATCAAGGATTAAAAGTAACCTGTGTTATGCCAGACTATAGTCTACCTGTAGTCCAAGTATTATCCAAATCCATCCTGTAGTTGTTACGAGAAAGAATGACAAATATCCATCCTCACAAACATTCCCATTTTATAATATTAGTAGCATTTGTAATTTATGATGTAAATAATATCAATCCCACTATCCCGGACTCTGTAGGCAGAGGTGCATTTTCACTTGCCAGAAGGTTATAATAATTCCAACGATGAGCCAATGATATTTTAGAAATTAAAAACAAAAAAAAGGGTTTTTAGAAATTCAACCTTTAATGTCACCCCCTTAGATGTTGAATTTCTAAAAATCTGTTTTTTTTTTTTTTTATACGGAAGATTCTCATTAATATCAAAAGTACAGCCGGACGACGTTGCAGGCGTTCAGCTAGTCGTATATATTACGATGTGAACATGGGACGATAGCTGAACATAAAAATCGGTTATGGTCTAATGAAAAGATCCAGCCGCAGATGTGCAGAAAAATAAAGAGGATAAAGAAATTACGTTAAATTGTTACGAGAGACGCGAAATTTTGCGGGCGACCCACCAGTATTACTATAAAAGTCAGTACCATAGCTATGAATAATTGAATATTATGCATATATTTATTAACTTTAAGCAAATAAATATTTTCAACGTCTGAAGATACAAACGTAGGTACAAATTGAGATTCGTCTTTATGTTTTAACCGTTCATGAGATATATGTCGTTAGGTACCCTATGAAAAGAGCCTATACAATCAAAGGCTGGTATCACAATAATAAAATGGTGTAGGATGCTATCGAATGTGTTGCTAAAGGTACTTATCTCTATAACAATAATAAATCATTTAGTAGTTTATTAGGTTAGATTACAATAACGCGGAAATATTATAAAAGTCAGTACCTACTATATGTATGAATAATTGGATAGGTATGTATTAAATATAAATTCCTACATTATTTTTTATTAATTTAAGCAAAAAATGGTTCTCAGCGTCTGAAGATACAAACGTACGGACATATTCAGAATCGTGTTTCTTTATGGAGATTTTTGGTGTAACTTCAATAAGAGCCTATTAATTCCTCAAACCCTGGTATCGTAATAGAAACGCCTTTAGTGTAGCGGTTATACATGACGGCGGTGGCAAACACGTACCATTAGGTGAGCCTCCTGTTCGTTTGCCCCCTTCTATAAAAAATACCAAATTAATTTAATAATTTATTCCTGAATCTAGTGGGATTTGATAACAAAAGAAGTTCGAAGCTTACCGTCCAGAGTAACCTAAGTCTAGAGCTCGCTTTAATAGACCGTAGTTCAGAAATCCCCTTTTTTAGTTTTACAAATTTTGAATAACACTTTTGTATAGGGATAAAATATTTAGTTTGTACCTATTTTATTAATTTTCGCGCCACCTACCATATTCCCACATTGGTTTAATAATACATAGTCATTGAATAACCCGGGATAGCTCTGCACCCGGTTTCGCGATTGGCTTGCCAAGTATCGCAATAATGCCCCGAGGAATGCACAAACTTTGACAGTCATCACTATCTAGTGTATACCCCTCTTGAGAATCACAGGCGTTACGATATATACATACTCATATATGCGATATAATATAAAGTCTATTGAGTTGTACATATTATAACGTTAAGTAAAATGTGTGCTGAAACATCTGTCTTCCACTTAGATTTGAAACTGGTTTCGGTGGAATATTTATATTAGGAGTGTTCAAAATGTATGTGTTTATGTTCCAAGATAGATGAATCTAGAATCTACACTTGTATTATAAATCTGAATTTTTGGTATGTCTTTCACGTTACATTGCAACAAAGGATAGACCTGGGTTTTGACATGGAGACATTAGTGTTTGAAAAAGTTTATGAGGATGTGTGCCATAATATTAAAAATGCAAGTGACTAAATTATATATGTGAAGCGTTTACATTATGCCGGATCCGGCTAAAAGTGACTGATCCGGATACAGCCTTTTTTACATTTCTGTTGTGGGTTTTGCCGGATCCGACATACACATTATTTGCCACTTGCACTTCTAGTAATGTTACCATGCCGATAATTCTTCCTGTCCGGCTCAGTGGGAACCTGGCCTAACCTATTTCTGCCGCAGTAACGTCAATATTTATCACTATCGTAATCCTTATTCGCCATTTCTTACCTTACACCCCTGCTAAGGTAAAGGGTGATGACATTCCAGGCAGGCATCACAAAATATTTATATACTAGTAGCCCGTCTCGACATCGTAATGGCCTACCCATTTGTAAAATTTTTACAGCCTATGTATTTTTGAATTAGTACCAGTAGTTACTGAACTTAGCGCGTTTAGACAAACAAACAAATTCTTCAACTTTATAATATTAGATAAGTATATCGTAAGCTTTTTTGACCTGTTAGTTTATTTTGTCGTTAGGCACAAACGCGAGTGCCGTAGGGTTGATTCTAGTTCATACACATTTCATCAAACACATCAAAGGCACACACGCGCGCCCTTTTTATAAATACGCGTTTGTGAAATGTTCGGTTCGGTTAATATTTATCCTATCCTATCTGATACTCCATTTTAATCGTAACACTTAAGCAACTAGCGTAAAATATGTAAATAATATTTTAATAAAATCACTTGTAATATCATATCACCGATCAAGGGGTGACAATGAGTATTGGTACACCAATATAGGTTTGCAATTTGAATGTGATAATCAGTATTTACAGATATTTTTTATGGTTACCCTAACTGGTCGCGTACGTAACAAGTAAGCGAGAGAGTTTGTCTGAATGAAAGTATTGGTGCAAAAACGAAGAAGGGGCATGTTTCGCTGGTTAGAGCATGTGGTAACAATGCAGGAAGAACGCCTGACGCAACTGTTACACCGTGACTGACTTAATTTGATTGAAACCGACGCGAGTGCATGATATGAATCTTATCTTCTTACAAATATTATAAATGCGAAATTTTGTAAGGATGGATGTTTGTTACTCTTTCACGCAAAAAATAATGGATCTGGATGCAACTTTACAGAATTATAATACATCAGAATAACACAGGCTACTTTATATCCCGGGAAAAAATATGATTCCAGTGGGATAGCTTTGTTGGTGTTTTTCACGCCGACAAAGTCGCAGTCGTCAGCTTTTTATTCATAAACTTGTATAAATGTATATAGTAAAGCTTAATTCTCTCTGCTTACCCCGCAATAGACTTGCTGTGATGTAAATAGTTCTTAAGCCCAATTAACCTTTAATTAGTTGTAACGTAATCTACATCGTAATTGTCAACGTAGACTATTTCTGACGTCATGTTCTGGGTACACAGGAACATTTTATTGATCGTAGAAATCAAAGTTTTTATGACAATTTTACGATAGGATGTTCTGTCGTAAATCATTATATTTATAATTAAAAAGTGTAATTTTTCATATATTAGCAAATATAAAAATACAGAAAACGGATTTATGAAACAAGAAAATCTAATATTGTGTCATTTCCGTTATTACTCTCACGATCGCCCAGTAAACTCACAATTAGCAAATTCCCAGTAAGGTAACCCAGCAAGTAAAATTTTACGATTAACTTTTATTTCTCGATTAGTGAAATATACTTAAAGTACTCAGCATTGATGAAATACGATACTGTAAAGGCTCAAATCTAGTAACATTTGTTTCAATATCAGTTTTACTATAGGCTTTAGTGCCTCGTACAAATCGGGGTGACATGGCTTGGGTATTACCCAAGCAAGCGTGTCAACTTGTAATATATGAAGGCTAGCGACTACTTACTACAATTTTCCAATCCTTAAATGCCTATAAATTTTGACTCTTCTTGATAACCGCTCTGATTATCATAATCTTTTTGGAATCTTACTCCTGATATTTTTCTTAATGGTTGTCAAGTTCCATTTGTACTTTTTGTATTTCAATATTTTTGTATTACAAAACGTACAATTTTTAATGTTGTTATAATGTTGTTAGCCAAGCAGTAATGCATTTACAAGCGTCGATAATAGGTTCGGTCTAGTTTAATTACATTTCCGAACCGGTATTCATCAATGTTAGAATAGTATTCATATAGACGTGTTTTTCTTCACGATATTGTATCGGCATTAATTTCTATAATATAAATAAAATAAAAAACCTCGAAAGAGGGTGAAGTCAAGTGTCACCGAAACAGGGAAGTGCACCAAAAGAGTTATGATGAAGCGAAACGGGTGTCTTTAAATCGTGATGTTTGGCGCTCGGATCTCTTACCGCACCTGGGGTGATGTTATAATAATGATAAATGGAATGACAGAGGTATGAAATTTGCGCGGACTAGTTAGGAATATTTTTACAACTCTCAGCAAATTAAAGATCAACAACAACTTGACTACTATGTGGATGACTTCCTAGTATCGGTACCATCGCCTTATCTATTATTGCAGTTATATGCTAGGCGTCCATAGGTCGGTATCGTACGCATCAGCCGCATCGTATCAAACTGATTTTAGTATTATTTGTATAGAGAATCATACAAGTGCGTCCACTGATCGGCATTGCTGCTCAGTAGACGCACTCTCTCTCTATACAAAGAATAATAAAATTCGTTTGATTCGAAGGGTGCGAGACCAACCTGTGGACGCTAAGCTATAATGTCAGTGCTCATTATTGTATTCTGGTTTGGACGGTAAAATAACGCAAGAAATTCAACACCTCAATCTCAAGATTGGTAAAGCTACATTATTAATCCTTTAGATTCAAAAGGCGACGGTTATCTCTTCCAATACGTCACGATACACGCATACTTGTTTGTCTGCATATCCTATAAAACAATTTAATAATGTCTTTTTGTGAAGGCAAACAAGTATGTAGATATCCGCCATAAAAAAAATACCGACTCTATACACTAAATATGATAATGGTGTGTTTCCAACATTGTGACAGAGATCATGAATTTTTTTCGTAAGTTCACCGGATACCTCCAAACCGGAACTCGACAACGACAAGCACTGATATTATGGCAGGAATAATAAAGGCAGTGGCATACATCCGGGGCAGTTATTGCAGAATTCCACCACTAAGTAATCACGATGATAGTCACTTGTTAAGGCAGTTATTTACACGAAGTCCACATCAACACGGGTAAAAACTTCTCACTAGTTAAGCAGCATTTACACGATTCTAACGTAGCCTTTACATCCGTTCTAGACTAGTTATCACTGACCCTCAATATTTCGACGAAAATAAACAGGTGGTGAAGGTCAATGTAATATGCCCCTGCTCTACCAACTGTTACGGCATCACAATAGCATAACGATAATTGCTGATATAACAATGATATGTTTGTTTGTGTTTATTGGAATGTGTAATGGTCGAGTTTTATAAATGTATTGTTATCATCTCGCAATAATAAAATAGAGAAGTTTCAATTGATAACAGGGTTTAAAAGCCTATTATGAATAGTGTTCGCCACTTATAGGTGAAATTATATTGGATATTAATGAATGTGATTCCCAAAGGAATCTATGTCCCAACCGAAAAAAATAAATTTGACGTCCTCGTCGTTGTTCATAGTCGGCATCTCTGGTTCCCGACTATGAACAACAATTGCGTTTAACATAGTATCTATGTGATTGGGTTTGGTTGCTTAGTAAATATATTTTCTGTATTTATTTGTGTATTAATATCGTTGTCTAATACTCATGCTAACAATCATGTGCCGCTAGAACCACCCTCGGTTGGCTGATTATATTTAAGTCCCATGATGTGACAGTTGGCAACACTGTCGCGTATTGGGCACATATTCAATCCCGGTATACGTTAGCTGACTGTTACGTTTTCAGAAAGAAAATACAAAACCTCTTTGACCCGATTTCCCGGCCGATTATTCAACCA
>DVZW01000489.1:0-10276 GCA_018237805.1 Mesosemia grandis
GTTCATTTTATGCAAAAGGTACAAGCGTCTCTATTAGATTTTATGGCATTTTTACATAATAACCTATCGTTTGGGCTGAAACAGTGGTGTGCCAGGGCTATATCTGAAGCATGTTGGTTAGTAATATCTGAAACACTAATTAACTTATCAAATATGGTAAAGGAGATGGCTGTTTTACAACCATCAAATAATATACCTTTTGAACTGTTACTGATTTTAGCAAAATTATGCTTGGAAATTCAAGAAAGTGGTGTCACAACACTCCATACACATCTTGTAAAGCTTTTAGAAGAAGCAGCACCTGGATTTAAATCGGACAATAAAGATATTAATACTGTCATTGTCCATTTATCAACAGCGGCTCAGTCTGCGTTGGATTCAGAAGTTGTATACATTGGTCAAACTGCAGCACAAATGTTGAGAGTTTCAGTTTTAGCAAGAGATTGGTTGAGAGCACCAGAACCGAGAGGACCAAGGGCAGTGTGTCGAAGGGTAGTTGAGACTCTTGCCAGTGCTGATAGTGCTGCATCTCAACTGTTCCCTACCAGTATGAAACCATCAAGTGATTCTAGCCGGAGAACGATATGGTCACGAGCACCATCTTCATTTTCACCAATCAATAGAATATTCTCAGAAAGAATTGAAGTTTTTAGTCCCGCTGGAGCTGATAGGGCTGCATTATCTAATGGTGCTCTGAAGGTAGCATTAAAAGCACTAGTAGAATGTGTGCGACTACGCACATTTAGCCGTCACGGTTTACAACAATTACAAGTTGATGTTCACTTCCTTCAACAAAGACTGTCATGTATGGGAAATGATGAGAGACTTTTAAATGCTCTTTTAGAAGATGCATTGGCTTCGGCACAACTGAGATGTGTTGATCCTCAGCTAATGGAACCTAGTATAGTAGACATTATATGTGAAAGAGGATAAATATGTAACTTTTAATAAAATTAAATATGGTCATGTAATGATTTATTGTCAAAAATTACTACAAATTATATCTCTTACAACATACAAAACACGAAATATTATTAAAAACACCTTTTGCTAAGAAACAAACAAACAGCACATTTTATGAGAATTTATAACACCGCATCATATTAAAAATAAAGATATCATCTACTTTATATAAAATTATATTATGTTAAATGCTCTTAACTTATCTCACTAGACTACTTCTTAAGTTAAATGTTAATTACATATTACACAGTTAGTCACAAGAGCCAAGTGTGAGAAACTAATAACGACTGTTACATTTATTTTTTAATAAATTTTGGTCCTAGTTCAAAAACTATCTAATCTGTACTAAAAATTATTCACCATACAAAATTAGCTTTTACTTGAGATTGTTAAGATTAATATTATTTATGTATTTTTTGGTATGTTACCATAAAGATGTCCAAATTTAGTTTTAATTTCTCCTATAACAATATTATCAAAAACATCTCATGTTATGATATTTAAATCAATTATGTGCTAGACAAATAAAAAATAAGAAAGCTCTAATATTACTATAGCAACTTTATGATATCTTTCCGTAAAACTAACATTTTAAGCTCAATATATCCCTGGGCTGCTGTAGCTGTTTATCAATGAAGCAGCAACATAAGAGTAGTTTTTTGTACTGGCCATTAACTACATAATATGATTTTTTAAACTATGGGGTTTTGTTGTATTTAAAAGATACAACATTAGTTTGCACAAGTCCACAGTAATTGTATCTTTTCAGTATTGCAGTAATAATAAGTTTTGTCCTTTTATATATCTTTAAAATAACAAAAGAAGTACTAGTGAATTATAAATTTCAGCACAAGCAAACATACTACTAGGGTATAGCAAAACGAAATGAAAATCATGCTTTTTTGATATAATTTTGTCTGTAAATATTACTTTGTCAGACTTGCAGGGCAGTTAAAAAACTTACAGCAGTTAAAATAATTAAGTGAAACATTCTGAATATTCCTTGCTGCTTCATTGACTTGAATAAAGACAATGAAATGAATATGTACATGTTTGATAATCAAGCAATGTGAAAATCCATTATTTTAAAATGGAACTTAACATAGTTATTTGACTTTTATAATCTTTTCATAAGTAATCTCATCTACGCAAAACCATCACTCACAAATATTATATGAAAATCAGTTAAGTGGTTAATTTTGTTCTAGGAGTTTTTGGTAGTTTTGAAAATTTTCAGAGGAGACATTGACAATATGTATATTCACGCAAAGGGTTTACTTTACTATTTTAAATTATTATGATTACCTTAAAACAATATAAATCATAAAAAGTTTAGGAGTATTACTCACAAAATAACAAAAAAAAAAGTATTAACATTTACAAAGACAATTTTTTATCATGTTATTAAGCTTATTTATTTGTCTAGAAATTGTTTTTATTCAATTTCAGCTATGTAATATAAATTGTATGTAAACTAAAACCGATTAATAGAAAATAAATGGGATTCAATCGATAAATGTTTGATTTAATTTTTGTTAAGATTTTATTCTGATCTGTCATTGTTAAATTTGTTACACATCCATTTCATTATCACAAAGTTGTCATTATGACTTATAATATTATTATATATTTGTTAATACGTTTTTTGAAATCATGCCGTAGAACAGAATTGCACTGCATCATCAGTAACCAAACATCTTAAACTATTAAAATATAAATAATTGCTCTCTATTACAATATATATTAAATCTAGAACAAATTGACAAAAAATATACCTAATATATAATTTTAAAGTCGAAAATTTACATATAGACAAGACCAACACGCTCAACTCACAATAAAAATATTTGATATCTTTAAATTCGCCAAAATTGTAAAAATATATTAAACAGTGGTCCGTCCGTTACATCATTGTGAGCGTTTGTGATGCGCCTCTAGACACTAGCGTTCCTATTTATGCTAACCGTAACATATCCAGTCTCGACCGACCTCACTTTTTCGCCTTCTCCATGAATTTCCTCATATTCTCCGGGACGGGCACGCCCCGGTGCACGGAACTTCGGAGAAGTTTGACATTAGATACAGTTTTCGCTCTACTACTAGATTTAGTGTCAGGGTCTCCGCCACTGGTTTTTCTGGTGGCGAGCTTGGTGGCTTTGGCGTCGTCGGTGTTGTGTTTGTGCGGCGGGGGCGGCGGGGGCGGCGGGGGCGGCGGCGCGGGCGAGCGGCGGCGGCGGCGCGGGGGGGTGTGCGCCAGCAGCGCGTGCCGCGCCAGCAGCGCCGCGCTGCCGAACAGCTGTCCGCAGTCGCAGCGGTGCCCCGCCTCCGCTGCGCCTGTTGCATCATTGTAAACATAAATATCACCACGGTCTTTATTCCCGAACACAGAGACGAAACTGGTTCCACACCAGCGGAAATATAAATGGTGCCTATATTTCTATTGAGGTTTATAATTTCTAAATAGTGGCAACGGTGACCACATAGCATATTAAATATAACTGGCGATAACAAAGGATAACCTGTTCCCCGAAACGGCTTTGTAATGCTTTTGTAGATTTTATGTGGGTATATTATTTTGAAATTGACACAAGCAGACGGACCTCCTGATGATATGAGATAAATATTCATCGAAGGTGCTAATGGTGTTTTGTCAACCTTGAGACTAGAATGTTAAGTTTCTTGCAAAATGCCAAATACTTTATTATTTTACTGGAACACTAGTGACAATATTGAGGTTATTGCGACAGGAATAGGTACCAATACGGGCAAATCACAGCAGAACTATACCACCCAGTAGTCTCAACGGTGGCGACATCCTTGTCATTGATGCCGATATGTCAACCTAGTTACATAGATGAGGACGGGCTCTGTCCGTATATACCGCTACTCTAGCAGTATAAACAGATAGAGCCCCTCCTGACAAAAAATACGTAACCAAAAAAACTACAGGTAATAGTAAGAGCAAGACTTTCCGTCTAATAAAAAGTGCATAGTGAGTATCAAATTCTTAGAAGTTGATAATCCTAACATTATGGATTATCAATTTAAATTTAAAATCATGAAGCACTTACGTTTCTTAATTGGTGATTTAGGATTGGTCAGTTTGTGCTTGCCTAATGACTTCCTTTTGGCTATAGCACTTAATGATTTTCTTTTGACCCCTAGTGATTGCCTTTTTATTTTATTTTTATCTTCTATTAGCGTTTTATTTGAATCAACCTCTTCAGGAAAAGAGTATTTGACATCACTGTCGTCGGAATCTGTAGATGTTGATGCATTGACAACAGGTTTTATACTCTTGACAACAGTGTCTATTTTGCGTGGCTTCTTATCCTCTTGTTTTGGCTTAACACGAGATACTCTAGAAGGGTTTTGCAGAGATATTCTTCTCAATATTAAATTTTTGGAATTAGGCCTTTCAATTTGTAATGAACTACGTTTGTTTGCTCTCACATGCATGAATTTATCCTCTAATGTTTCTTTGAAATTAGGATTAAACATATATCTGATTTCATCATCATCACTAGATTCTGTAGATAGGGTCTTGTCCGAAATAACTGGAAGTTCTGCCTTTACTGTTTTTTGCCGTTTAGTGACCGTAGGTACAACTTTTTCTTTCACTGGTACCTTCTTTTTTGGACTAGGAGTATCCGGAATAGCAATAACTTCAATTTTTTTCATTTTTGCTGGTGTTTCGCCACCATTATCTACAGCTTTTTCAATTTGAGGAGTTTCTCTAGTTGTTGATGCTCTTTTAGGACAAATAATTTCTTCCGACTTAGTTGTGTCGTTTTGTTTTACAATTTTCTTTACATTCTCAACTTCATTGACATTATCAGAACACTTTTGCCTAATTTCTAGTGTTTCCTTAGTGTCTTTTGTGTTATCAAGTGTTTTCTCTAGTTGATTTTTTATTTCCTTATTATCTTCTTTATGTTTGATTACTTCAATAACTTCAATTTCAGTATTTGATTCTTGTTCGTTGGACATTATGTTTTGTTCATTCTCTTGTTCTTCTTTAACTTTTGCTTGTTTTGAGGCAGATTGCTTTTTCTTTCTCAAGCAAATAACTGTGTGTTTATTCAAGGAATGTTCGTTTGGAAACACCATATAACACAATGAACACTCATGTATAATATCCTTTGTTGAAAGAGAGCTTTTGACACTCTTATCATCAGACTTTTCTGAACATGTATCTAAGTGTTGCTCTTTATGTTCAAGCAAATATTGTAATTTTTTAAATGTTTTCTTACAAATATCGCAAGAGTGAACAACAGTTGGTTTGATAGATTCAGCAGTTGATTGTGTCACTGATGTACATTTTTTGTTAATGCCATCATGCGTTTCTCTATGTTCTACAAGATGGTGTAGTTTTCTAAAGGATTTGTCACAAGGTTCACATCGAAAACCAGCACTTTGATCTTCATTATGTTTAATATCATTCTTTGTTTTTATCATTTTAGCTTCATTATGGTCATTGGAACTTTTTCGCAGTGTTCTTGAAGGTATAGTATTTGAATTATGTATAATCCTATGCTGTACTAAATGATGTAACTTTCTGAATTCTTTTTTACAAACTTCACAGCTAAATACTGATTTATTTACAGCTGCTTTATCTTCAGATTTTTTCAAATTGTCTGTTTTGTGTTGTAACTTATGATTCACTAAATAAGATAGTTGTCTGAATATTTTTCCACAAAATTCACATGTAAGATTATTAATATTGGATTGCTGTTTATTTTTAATAACAGTTTTTTTATATTCCAACTGTTTAGATTCTTGCTTGGTTTCTTGTACAACGGGTTTTTTAGGCGTGTCTTCAATTAATATAACTTCATCCTTATCGGCTATGGTTTTGGTAAGGTCTTCTTTGGCTTTATTGTGCTTGATCGCAGGTTCCGACTTCTTTTCCACGTTGTTAAGCTTATTATATTTTATTGCCGTTATTAATATTTCATCATCACTGTCTGAATTATCCGATGAACTATCAAAAGTTTTCCTATCAGATTCTAGGGAATTTCTAAATCTTCTAGAACTCCTTCTGTCCGAGTCAGATCTATTCGGCGAAGGTCCTGTGCAGTGTTTAACATGTTTAAACACTACATTTTCTGATCGAAATAGTTTGTTACAGATAGGACAAATTATATCTTCATTTATCTTTCCCATAGTCCAATTTTCTTTAATCATCTCGTCATTACTACTATCATCAGATTCCAGAATTCGAGAGACAGGTTTTGAATCTATTAGCCTAGGTTTTTTCTGTGGGCTTGGCGTTTTGTTGACAGCACCTTCAGGAAGGGGATACTTTCTTGGCCGACCTCTACCTCTTTTTATGGGTGTATTTGATGGAGATTCGGAAGGCTGTACATTTACTAAAGACGTTTTGTTTGCAGCTTGTGTTTCAAGGAGCTCTGCAGCTTTGACTAATTTGTCTATTGCAGAAATTGTGCTACCAAAATTTTCATCACACTTGATTACTTCTTTATTTATATTTTCCGAAACAGTATGACTTTTCTCTTTTTCATCATCAATATTACTACGGTTAAGCAGATAAGTTTTTTTTGGAACAAGACTTTTACAGTTTTTATCTTCAATTTTGCGTTTCTTTTTAAATGAAATTTCTATACCTAGATCACTTGGTTCAATTAATTCGGGATCAGGAGCTTCAACCGGTGTCAATACTTGTTTTCTTTGATGTTTGCTTCTTGTCTTATTTCCTTCTTGAGCTTTAGAATCGAAAATTGTATCTAAAACTTCAGAATCGATTGATTCAGACGCACTCCTTGCATCACATTCGTTCATTATTTTTTTAGAGGGTGACAATTCTTGTCCTTGAACATCAAGATGCGTAGGGGAGAATTCAGGAACGGAATCCATATATACTACTTTTACAGGCTTATCTTCAATAATAGCTATTGGACACTCCATCTGACGCTTAGCTGTTAATGCAGACTGATATGCTAATTGGACTTTGGATTGATAGCTTTTGTTGTAAGATTCTTCCTCATTTGCAACTTTTACTGAAATAGGTATTTTACTTGAGTGATTATTTTGGCGGTGTATCATCTTATTTGCCGACTTTGCTTTCGATTCTGCAAGCATCATCTCATTTCTCGACAATTTCTTAATTGGAACTTCTTTTTCGATTATAGTAGTTTGTATTATATTATGGGGTTCTTTACCCTCAAAATTCAGAGTGAGACAGTTTTCATATGTTATAGAGTTTCTTCTTGCAAATTTATCAAAATCTTTTTCTGTTATAATTGCTTCTTTTTTAGACTCTTCTAAAACAATTACTTCCTTGGCTGGTACTTTTTCTGTGTTAGACATTGTAGTTTGTGTATTACGACCAATGTCACCAGTTATAGGTTCGTGTTCAATTATGTCCTCTTCTGATATATCATCTACAATATTTTCCTTAATGGTTTTAGGTTCTTCTTTATTATTAAATGGCAACAGATTTGGAATTTTACTGCCCTTTTGCCTTTCTACATTATTGTCACGATTATACGCTTGTGGTAATTCATGTGCTGGTCTTTCTATAAATGGAATACCATGCAACTCATTCATTTTCTTTTCTATATCATCTATCAAAATTGGAAAACTTTTGTCTTGTAACTTTTCACCAACATCACTTATTTCTATCTGCAGTATTTCCTCTTGGGGTCTGGCCAATACTGGTTTGTTTATAATTCCTTCAATCGTTTTGTCTATTAGATCTTGGTTTCTTTGAGTACAGACTTGTGTTACTCTCTTATTAGATTCATTTAAGGGGTTTAATATGAGTTCATCCTTTTGGAGAGTCTTGATCCCCACGCTTTTATTTCTTTGTATCATTTCAGTGTTAAGGATTATGTCTGGTTCATTAAGATTTGTCTTTTGGTTTGGAAATGATTTTTTAAATGCAGTTATGGTTTCTGATTTTATATTTAGTTTATTTGTAGAGAAGTCTTGATTTTTAGCTATTGCTTGATGAGATTGTCTTTGACTGTCTATCTTTTTCAGAACATCTCTACGATTTAGATCATTAGGTTGTTTGAGTTGTTTCGTGTTTGAATTGATGCAAGGTGGTACTTTAGTTTCTTTTATTTTGTTTAAAAATTCTTGACGATTAGCTTCTGTCCATTTCCCAAACGGCACAGCAGTATTTTTATTATCCTGTGATTTATCTAACTTAAGGTTAGTAGCATGGCTTGGAAAAGGATCTGCTAATTTACCATCATAGTTTTTCGAAATCTGATCTTCTTTTTTGGCTTTTATTACAGGCAAAGGACTTTGAGGCAATATTTTACTAAAACTCTTGCTGTCTTTTAATTCAAGTTTACTTTCAAAGTTTTTTTCTGCAGTTGGAATTTTTTCATTAAGAATGTTAGGTGACACAGTTTTATTTACATTTAAGTCATGAGAATATTTTGTGGTATCCATAGATAACTTATGGAGGACCTTTGGAATATTAATGGTTTCTTCTATTTTACTAAACAGTTTGGCTTCCTCTATTTTATTAGAAAATACTTTGTCTGAATCTTTACTATCTTGATTTTTTTTGTTTTCTTGGCTTTTTTTCGTACTGTCTTTTGTAACTTGGTTCTCAATTGGAATACAACTAATACTTACAATATCGTTTGTTTTCTTCATATCGTTAGGTGTAAATGTACCTGTAGTAACAATAGTATTCACTTTAACATCTTCTTGATTAGCCAAATTATCTTCAATATTAGATGCTTTTTTTTCCAGAACTTTCTCAGAAGACGAATTAGAGCTAACAGTAATTTTATCATCTTTTTTTATTGATGCAATTATAGAATTTCCCATTTTTTCTGTATTAACGTCACATTTAGTAACCTCATTGGTTGTTTCCATTATTATACTAGGGGATACAGAACTTATTATATCTAGTTTAACTTTGCTTGCACCATTATCATATTTCGCCTTATCATCTACATTTGTTTGATTATTTTTATTACACAAAACTTTTTCACAATTTATCTTTTCTTTGTCAGGTACCAAACAATTAATTTTGGTGGTTATTTCTTTTTCAATTTTTTTCACTTCATGATCAATTAGAAATCTATCCTTACAATTATCAATGTTTTTTGATTCTTCAATTTGATTCGCAATTTCTTCATGTTTATACGTTGTGTGTTTATTTACATCAGTTGATAATGTTTCGACATCATTGTTAGACTCTTTTGAATCTTTAGCTATTATTGGTAATTTGGGGTTCACATTTATTTTTTTATCGATATCATTTTGCTTGAGGCTGTCACTTTTTATTTTTAACACACTATTATATTTATCATCATTTATTTTATCTTTACTGGACACACACTCTAAAGTTAAGGCTTCACAAGGGTTCTTTTCTGAATTCTCTATTTCAGGTAAAGACTCTACCAATGATTTAGTAACATCATGGAGATCTTTACTTTTTTGATATTCAATGGGTTTTTGCTTAGAGCTATCCACTGTATGAACTTCGATAGTTTTTTTAACATTATCAGAATGCCTATTAGGATGTAATTGTTGATCTACCATAGTTTTTGTTAGAGGTATGCCCTCTTTTTTTGGTGTAGAATGGTATGTCATTGGAGTAAAAGTGCTAATCAATGGTGACTTGCGAGATTCTTTGAATTTCATCATTTTCCCATTAAGATTAACTTCTGATTTTGGTTCTACTTGTGGTTCAATAGTAGAATCAGGCTTTAATTCATTATTGGAATCATTTTTTTCTTTTATTTGAGTTTTATGGATAGTATCAGAGGATTTGTTACATAAAGGTTCACATATTCTTTTACTTAAATCTTTAATAGGCACATGAGTATTCTTTTCACTTGATTTTCCTTCTTTTGTAGGCTGAAAATTATAAACAATTTTATTTTCAGTAATTATATACACAATACTGTAGTGATATGACTATTTTGAAAAAGTAGGTACTGACCACTTCTTTGGGAACTTCTATCTCTATTTCTTCATAAACTTCTAAGTTACCTTCTACATTCTCACTGGAATCAAGCAAAATTACATGTTAAAATATAGCAACAACAGAATTTGATTATTAGGGAAAGCATTGGGATTATACAAGCTGTAAAGTAAACATTGTTCGATCTATTAAGGGTGTATTACCAACTTAAAACAAGTGTTAAAAACAAACAATCCTTTTTAATTAAAAGTATTTAGAACAATGTTTTGTGCAACATTTCCTCAAATATATGTGTACTACACTAGACTAGTAATTCTGCTATACTCGTCAGCATTTCTATGGGTCGGCAAACAACCTTCAAAACAAGGGCCTGTCTTTTTTTAAGTAAACTTTAAT
>DVZW01000490.1:0-10275 GCA_018237805.1 Mesosemia grandis
TATTACTGTTTTATTGAAAAATATTTTTTATTTTTTTTTAATAAAAAAACGAAATAAACAAAGTGTAAAAAGTAGTCTTGTGTATGAATCATGATGCTGTAATAAAATTTTCGTTAAATATATACGAGTTCTTTTCTCTATATGAATACCATCATTTATCACTATTGGGGTAGGTTAAAGTGCAACTAGTGTACATACGTACCATTATCACCCACGGTAAGCCGATGATATTTAATTATTAATTATTTTACTCAATTTCTATTTTACGAATGTATTTGGAATTGTCTATTCAAAGCATTGTCAACTGGCCACCAATTTAAGTGACGTGTGTTTAAAATATAATTCTTGGTTGTGAAGGTTCTGATTTGATTTAGATAAGATTAGAAATGGTTATGGAAAGTTTATAAGCGTTGAAACGAAATGCTGGCGTATCTTATTATGTAAAAACTGGTACGCTGTGAGATATTTATAAAATCCATACTCTGATTGAGTTGATCTCAGGATTGAAAATGGATTTAGAAAATGATAAACAACAAATAAAATAAAAATCTCTCGTTCATATATATTTTGGATTGCTTAATTAAATTTGTTTAATTGAGTGATAGTGAAATCTTTACGAATATAAACCGTAGTGCGACCTGTTTGAGTATATGCCTAAACAAAATGTTATTTCGTCCCCAAACTTATAGTCATGTATATTGTAAAATATTCGCGTGTTCCACTGAAGGGTTTTAAAATTGTATGTATTTTTTTTTGTTGTATAATTGTATTTTCGTTCGGCATTTAATATAGTCGTGTTTGAATTTAAGCTATCTGTGTACTGAAGAAAATATGAAAATTATATGTTTGACAATAAAAATATGTGAAAGATAATTAATATATAATTTGTAAGAGATAGTGAGCTGTTATAGATAAGCTTAAGTTTGCCTGTAATGCTACCAACGATGCGATTAAAATAAGAATAGGACGAACTTCGCTAATATACGACCTTACCGATGAGTTGTATAGGGATGGACAATATCGTTAAAACATTATTAAAATTTTATACATTACGAAGTAAATTTTGATCTCTTTATATTATGTCAAGTATTATTTATTTACACATTTTGGTAATGTGAAATTTGGATCTAAGTTGAGTTTAGAAACAAAAAATATCAAAATAAAGTCTAGTGACGAAGAATACAGTAATTATTCGTTAACATAACAGAGAATGACTGTACTGACAGTCTACAAAGTTGAAAATTGTGCTACTCGTATTTTGTAATGGACAATCCATTTTGTCAATGTAAGTCAATGATGATGGAATTAAAAATTCATTCCACCGTAATAGAAAACAATTATCGCCACGTTGTAAACGTATTGACTATCGGTATCTGTTTCTGTCTCTCTCTCTCTCTCTCTTGCTCTCGCTTTAGTAACACTCCCTCTCCTTGTCTTTTTCTCTCTAGTAAGAACCTCTTCTTAATATTTTTGATCGGTAATTATCTTTAATGAAATAGAATTGGATATTAAACATTGTCATTCCCCTTTGACCATTAATTATATTACACTGCACAGCGAAGTCTTATCATGTTTCATTGTAATGACGTAAAGCATTGATCACCCATGATAGTAATTAGCCCTGTTCGCTATCGAACTATCGAAACTTCTCGCGCTTTCTTTAAACGAATAAGTTCGACCCCCGAGTCGAATACTTTTTACAGTACAGTTTGTACTTTTTACAAGACAGCAGTAACAATAGGACAAACATATATTATGTTTGTTCTATAGTTACTGCTGTCTTTCGGGGTCGACTTAGAGTCTGTATCCTATGTTACCTTCTTAATATTCCCGGAAATTGATAACAGCTATGAAATTATGTCGGCAAAGTCGAAGTAAAAAGTCAAAAAGGGGTATACAGTTTATCAAAACTTAATATAAAACGCGCTTGGTTTGACGGCTAGGTTTGTGACTTCGCGTCGATAAGAAACGTAAATCATTCATATACTCGACAAGCACCATCGAATGAAAAAACTGATGTCTAATTAAAATTTGTGACAGTATTTAATGATATTCTATTTAGTCAGACCGATTAAATCAGTCGTCATATATGAATTGAGTAACAAATCTAAATAAAATCGATCGTACAAGTTCATCACACTGTAATTTTGTCATAGGTGTAGTGTTTCGAACCCTCCACAAATATTCAAGCTGTATTCAAATTCGCCACGAGCCTATATAGGAGTAGTTAAAGCATTTCCATCAGGAACCATTAATATAAATTTAAGTATTCGCTTTATATATAATGCAATGTTAAAATTGTAAAGCATATATGCTTTATTCGCCGAGATGTGTGTAGTTGATCTATCGTATATGGAAAAATAAAGAGTTTTGCAAATACGTTTGTTTTATTTTTAACTGTCATGAAGGATATATATCTATTGGAAGTGACTGGAGACTCCGCCTTTATATAGGAAATTCCAAAAGTCAGCTTACTGGGTTGTAATTACGGTTTGATCATAAAGAACGCGTTCCTGACAGGTCGCGATCAAATGGGCGATCAGACTATAGTGGTGAACAATTAATATAGGAATAAGTAAGCCAGTATTATCAATCCGGCCGAGTCATCGCAGAACTCTACTACCAGTAATCACGATTATTTAGTCAATATTTTCTGATATCTATATTCCGCTGTTATTAGGTAATGAAGGACGTCAGGAACGCATTCTCTAAGAGCCTAGCTGTAGTATTTCTCTATGTTATAAGAAAGCAAACGACCATCTCGGACAGACGGATCTTCTGACGATAAGAGGTAACCGTCGCCTGTACAAAGGTGTTAATGGGGCGTTGCCAACCTTGAGTCTGGGATGATAAGATTCTTGCGTACCGTACCGGCCGTACGTGTAGACGTTGCGTAGTTTACCGGTTACTTTACTCTCCAAACCGGAATACGAATCCGGCAAGTACTGGCATTATTGCGGCAGAATAAGTGGCGGTGGTACCAATCCGGGCAAGTCATCGCAAAACTACCACTTAGTAGTCACGATATAGTGACTTGAAAAACATTCGCTCTTGACTAGCTGCCTAGCAGGAAAGCAATTGCCCTAATACACACGAAGCCCGGACCAACACGAGGGACGGGAAAATATGCAAAAGAAAGTCTTTTCGGATTATAAAACTTAGTTGACTTTTTCGTCGCTATTTAGGACGAAAAATTAATAGATTTATTTTGACTTGGCTCAGATATTACTTTATTATTACGAAAAACTACTAGTGAAGCCTATCACGATCTTAGATTTGGAAATTATAATGATGTGACTACTGTCACATAATTATAATCTCCAAACGGAAAGTATGGCCAATTTTATAAGATTGGCCATACTTTCCGTAGGGACTTCCATTCCTAAGCAGGGTCTGGATTAGAACCCTCGAGGAAAACGCAAACGTGGCCGTCCCAAACCAACTTGGCGGTGCACTGTGGCAGACGAGGTGAAGATGGTCGGCAAGACGTGGAGCGAGGTTAAGCGCGAAGCTCTTGAGAGAACGCAATGTGGACGCCCTCTGGCCCAACTTGGGGAAATAGGACATCAATCATCAATCAAGATTCTCAAGCCAACTTGCCAAGGGAATTAAAAATAACGCATTAATTTAATCAATTATTATTTGTATTCCAATTCCAAAACGGGATAATTAGGAAAGATGTGTTTAAATTAAAAATATATAAAGGTAATAAAATCGGGTATGAGGTAAATGGAGATAAAACCAAGTTTTTTTACCACAGCCTTTTGAAATAAATTGTTTTTTTTCCCTTAATTGACTTTTTCCCTTTTATATTTTTGAAATTCACTGCTAAGTACCAGCACGGTGTAAGTCAGCCGATGCTTATATAAAAATACGTCCATTTTATCATATGCCTCTGATTGTTCATAGTAAAGGAAGGTTTTAAGGAATATATTTATTAGTTTAATACCTACCCTGGTCAGATTTGTTCTTAAAGTACTTTTGTGGATACATATAATATTCGACACAATCTTGATGTATCTTATAAATAAAAACTTTAATTTTTGCAATAACAACCCCTTTAGATTACATAAATATTCGCTCAAAAAATATATTAAACAATAATGTTTGTAAGGTGTGTTATTACGAACAGCTCCATCTGCAGCCGAATAGGTGTACTAAAATAAAGAATCATTTTAATATGGTCTAGGCATATTAAAACTGACAGTAACATGAATTTATTTAAAAGTATAATATGTTATAAGAATAATAACTGTCTTAGATACCTTTTATGTAAAAACTTTATAATCTTATTGAAAACTCGTAATACTTATTTTTGTTCAGATTATATATTCGTACTTTAGTTTAATACTAGATGGCGCTTCACGATTGATAAAATTAAGACTATAAATTGTGTTTTTGAGGTACTAGATGGTGGCTCTATCTAAAGTGCTTTGTTTATTCAAAAGTTAGTCGACGCGCGATGACGTCCTTAGTGATAAGCGGCATAGATATTCCGGGATAAAAATATATATGGTGATGGAGTCTTTGTGGTCTACATTCCGTTTGTCAGTCTCTCCTCGCCTGTCAAGGTACAACCTCGGCTTCCGCGCTACTGATGCCATGACCCGCCAAACCATCCATCCTGAACCGCGAACCTTCGGTATTATAGAAGTGGCTGAACTCGGGATGTGCCTTACGTTTAAACCCGACAGTGCACACTGCGCCCTTAAAAAGGCTAATGACGTTGAGAAGACCAATAAAAAGCGAGTCCATTAAAAAATTAAAATTGTAATTAAGAAATAATCATTGTTATTATCAATTCAATTGCAGTAAACAGTAGTCGTAAACTCATAGGTCAATAGTCTGATCCCGAATTAGGATTTTAGTTATGTTGGAATGTATAATTGTATCAAAGTTAGGTATAATAAATAAGGGGATTTATCTATTAATAGGTTTGTTCTTATTAACGCAGCAACGGCGCAATCGGCTTAAGTTTTGGAATAAAAATAGATAGAGACCGATAGGCAGGTACAAAATGTTTTATAATTTAATATAAAGACCGTATAAATACAAGTGCAAATAAACACCTGACTTAAATAGAAACATACCGCCTATAGTTTATAATAGACAAATGCATATAACTATAAAGAGCTTTCCATTATGTATCTTATATCTTAAACTATATCCGCATTTTTAATTTATATGAAAAATATGTTTCCAACATAATACATTTTATAGCAATAAAAAGAGCAGCCTCAAGCCCGCCGGTCAGTTATGTCCAGTGTACAGTCAGTTATCGAATTTGCTGACGAAAACATAACTTCGTTGGTTTAGCTACCCCGGTACAGCTGGACCAACGCGGCTACAGTTACTTCAAAACAAATAAATAAATGCCTCTGGAAATAAGAGCTTTTTGTATACTTGACCTCGTTTTGGCCTCGTATATTGAGGGTAAAGAACAGTCGATGTCAAGGTTGGCGATTTCCAATCAACAAGTCCAGACCGCATTTTACTCTAAAAATGTTGACCTGACCTCAGTCCTGTCAATAAAATTCAGTGCCTCCCTCCCATATTAGGTCAATGGTTTATCTTCTAAGGGCCCAGTGATCTATTTGCTTATACTCAGGGGCGTAGATGCCGTTCCAGATCTTTTCTGTCTCATACTGCCTTTTTAGAAGATATATTGGGCATATTTCGAATATATACAGTCTAATTTTATTTCTATGAAATTTGTTATCTTTTTTTAATTCTCCTGATCTCCCGATAGTAAGAGATAATCGTCGTCTTTTTTCACCAAAGGTGTTAATGAGGCGTTGTCAACCTTGAGACAAAGTTGTCTTGTATAAGTGCACCGGCACCTTTCCCTACGAACCGAAACACGACAGCCACAAAGATTGGAATTTTTACGACAGGAATAGGTAAGGCAGACCACCGTCTTCATTCCAACGTACGATGTAAAAACAAAATCGATATTACATTTATCCAATACAAGTTATTTTAATAAGAATTAAGTGCGATACTTCTATATTGTTCTGCTTTATGTACGATAATTCAACGTAACTGGGTACAATTAGTTGCCTTACTTGGTTGTGAACTCTGATTATGATCAGTCGAGTCTTTATCGTCTCTTTGGTCCAGCAGTTCCGGTGTCGGCACAGATGCATTAGATTCAATTCGCATGTCGGGTTTTATTTTTTTGAAAAACTTAATTGCGTCGTGGGTGTACCTAACCTTCTAGTGGTACAAGACAGCTTAGTCTTTCCCTTAGACATCTTGTGTTTTAAGCTAGACTGAGCTTAAACATCAGACAGCGCTATGGATTCTTGTTTACAAAAGTCGCAACGAGAACAAATGGCAGGTCATTGGCCAAATAAAGAAATACCAACTTTAGCAAAGTTTTGCATTTGGTTTTTGAACAGTTTGGGAACCTCCGTCTCAGTATTGGGCCATTAATTAAGCGTTCAACTCTAATTAGGATCGATTGGTCCAATTGCGTTCATCGACGTCTATAGTAATCTAATAATAATTGACCTGTTTCTTCTTCATGACTATTTTATACGGTTTACAAATCCATGTGTCGTGTTCCAGTTTTGAAAGATGGCCGGTACACTTACGCAAGTTACTTAAGACACCAGTCTCAAGGTTGTAAACCCGCCATGAACAACATTGGTGTATATAGGCAATAGTTTTCTCTTACCATCGGAATATCCATATGCTTGATTAATTGATAAAACCTATATTAATTAGTATATTATTACTAAATATTTGGAAAAAAGACGTAATATACCGTAATAGACGTACCATATTAAAAGACATAAATTGGAAAATTGTTTATATAAATGTTAATTAATAATGTCATTACACCCATTATCCCGAAAACCCTTTCGGCAGAGCAGGCAGAGGTGCACTTGTACACACTTGCGTGCCACTCGTACACCCACGATTAGCCGATTATTATACTTAAGTCCTATTATGACAAAAGGTCGCTAGTCACCATATCGGGCACGTATCAAATCCCGGGCAATTGTTTTTATGAAAAATCTAAAAAAATTTTTTTACCCGAGCTGGGAATTGAAGCCGGGACCTCACACATCTATACCGACACATGTCCCGCTAGACCAACGATGCGATGTAAGATATAAGTCTTCGGAACATCTGGGTGCCTTAAATTGTACCTATAATCTTGAAATATGCGTGTGCCATTAAATACCCTGTTTTGGTAACACAAAGGACTCCAGACATATCTATTATGACCAGCCTTTATAAGATATGGCAGGTGCGAGGGGCGAGCAGCTGCTAACACGTGAAATATTTTCTCCAACAATATTTTGTTAATAATTACTTTTTCTTATTAATAACAAACTTGTTAATCCTGTATATTTGTGATGACAAGGTAGCCGGTATACTTACACGAGAGGCCTAACATCTGTCTTAAGGCTGACAACGCGCCATTCACACATTTTGTGTATTTAGGCGACGGAGCTCGTTTGCCTTCATAGGCAAGGCAATAAAATAGACAATTATCTTAGAATAATTAATTTCCACTGAGACAAGCAATTATTAATCACGAGAAAAACCCCACCTGTTAAACCCACCTTTTAGAAAATCCTATTTAGCCTATGTCACTATCACAATTCTGACGAATCCAACGACACCTTATTTGTCAAAAACCGTCCAACCGTTTGGGCTGCAGGGTGAGCCAAAGAAATGAACTAACAAACATACATACATCACACCTCCTTGAGCAGGTTAAAAAGATACGACAATCAAAATCTTTTAATTAGTACTCTCCTATTGACTGAACTGATCTGAGTGCCTAAAATGAGTTATGAAGAGAAACTACTGCTATGTTTGGCGTTAGGTTATCCCGGGTGATGACTTAGCGTGATGATATAAGAAAAAAAAATCTCCTCAACACAGGTTTTCCCCCTCAAGATAATATCTAACGCTCAAAGAAAGTCTTCAGTATACATATTTAACGAGCAATATAATTAATATGCTGATATTGTCCCGATAACAATTTCCCCAAAGATTCGCACGGCTCTGCTGTAACGAGTGAAAACCGTTGTCACCGGCCGTCATAATCGTGGGTACTTTCCCACGTTGCTCCCATATGCTTTGTGCACCGTGAGGAAATTGTTACAATCGTACTTGAATTCGTCGCGCTTGACAATACTGGATTGAGTTTTTGCAAGATATGCATACTTTCCCTCAATAAAACCTTTCTTTTGTAATCTTAGTACAAATATAGCGTTTTCACCGTTCTTTTAGTTATGCAGGCATATATTTCAGAAACTGCTGCTTATACGAACGGTACTCAAGACTCACTTATGACGATAAAGACTGTTGTTTTAACGTGTAATATCTTCCCACTCGGTTTGCCGTATATTTTTCGTAAGAGTGATTTCGTGAAAAGGGACGGAAATTTGTTACAGGAAACCGGGATGCGCGCGCTTTTTAAACTGACCAATGAGCGCGCGGGACCGTTATTCGACCAACCATATTATGCCGAATAATTTGACTTCACATGTATTCCATCTCAATTTCATAGTACGATATATGTCCTATGTTAACATTTGACATGTTATGCATATGATGTGTAACATGTCAGACATTACATCACATGCGATTATGATTATTACACCTATGATTTTAAACAAAAACGAAATGCGAACATTATTATTTATTTAAACGTTATCCCGTCATCCGTCTTCATGAGATTTTTATTA
Source organism: Mesosemia grandis (assembly GCA_018237805.1). Taxonomy (NCBI): domain Eukaryota; kingdom Metazoa; phylum Arthropoda; class Insecta; order Lepidoptera; family Riodinidae; genus Mesosemia; species Mesosemia grandis. The sequence continues at coordinate 8,712 of DVZW01000490.1, forward strand.
TTGATGCCGATATTTCAACTCAGTTACATGGATCGTGGTCACGGCGAGACTAATTGTCCCAGTCGTGAGTATCCCATAGCAGTTGAATCAAGTTCGCTACATCCACACAAATCTACATATAGATTTAAGGATGTTGATTAAACATTTAATGTATTGATTCTGACTTCAAAATAAATTTAAAAAAGTAACCTTAATTATAATCTTATAGGAAAGCAAACACTCAGACCAATATTACGATGGGAATAGATAACCGTTACCTATATACGACAATGGTGTTAATGGTGCGTTGCCAACCTTGAGATTGGAATGTTAATTAAGTCTCTTGCATAAGTGTACTAGCTGAGTTGTTCTTGGATTCGGGCTTCAAGTTCTTGGATTCGGGCTTCAACTATGTATACGAGAAAATAAATGTGATCTTTTGAAAAAAAATATTTATAAATTTAACTTTTATATAGGAGTTTTAAATTTACCTTTCATATTCATAGTTTTCTAAAATAGATTTTTGATAATGGTGAACATTGAAAATGATGAAACGAGATTGAAATACTTGACTCTGGTAAAATAGATGCCTATTTGATGACTGGAAGCCATTTTAAAAAAAGAAGAAGAATAACTATATAATGTATACGAGAAAATAAAAATTATAAATAACCTAAATTTTATTTAAGATACTATGCGTGGCTTAAAACACCTAGCGGGCTACTTTAGCTGTGCGTTCATTTTATGGGACGCAGAGCGCCAGCCGCCACTCAAATATTGTTTCTGAATAGGTTTATAGGACCCTGGGGATCCATGCACACTGTGAGAACTCATAATATCATTTGTGAATACAGGGTAATAATATTGGATAAAATTTGTCACTTCGAAAAAACGATAAGTATCCCTTTTTTTCTTCTGAGACCCGAGGTTGGCAATGCAGCATTAACACCTTTGATATAAGTATATACGCGTCGATTACCTCTTACAATCAGGATATGGATATTAGCTGTATTGCTTGTATGCTCTATAAAATAAATAAATAAATATATTTAATATATTAAAATATAAATAAATCAATATATAGTTAAATAAATAATTAGTTCACTAATGAAAACCGTCTCATCTAAATCTATATTGGGAAATGACGCTTCAATTTTAAAAAAAGTTTTGTCATTGTCACCTTTCGTGAGTCCTTTAGATACGAGTCGTGACAAAAATTTGAATGTCGCGATTTTAATAATTCTTTTTTTATTACATAAGTCTAAGAGGAGCTCCCACGTAAATCGGAAGTCTGTTTATGGTACATAATATATTTTGATTAATTTTATTGTGCGATTCCGTCAGTGAGGCACATCTCCACTTAGGAACAAATTGTCAGTGGGGTATTTACCCTACGGAAGGGTTACGTTTTTCGCTTTATGTGTGTATGTACGTCTATTTGGCACATCTGACAGCCCACAGAATGGACGGTTGTAACGGTTCCTCAGAATTGTGGTAATGACATAGGCTATATATATATTTCGGGCGCCATTTTGAAAATTTGTGACATGGGCGATGGGCCGACTTACTATCGAGTGAGACTCGT
>DVZW01000491.1:0-10269 GCA_018237805.1 Mesosemia grandis
CCCGTTTCGCTTCCTCGACGTTCATAACTCTTTTCATGCACTCTCCTAGGTTTCGGTCTCTTGACTTCGCCTTAGTAGTGTATATGTAGAGTAGATAGAGTAATATGTGAGTAGATAGAATAATGTTACTTTATGTGATATCTACTAGAAGTCTCTACGTTTAATGACGATCAACAAGCCTTCTGATAGAGTAAGCCAGCAGTGAATACGGAGTCGAAAGTGTAAATGTAGAGTAGATAGTGTAATATGTAGAGTAGTCGGATGAATGTTACTTTATGTGATATCTACTAGAAGTCTGTATGTTTAATGACGATTAACAGACCTTTTGCTAGAGTAAGCCAGCAGTGAATACGGAGTAGAAAGAGTAAATGTAGAGTAGATAGAGTAATATGTAGAGTATATAGACGAATGTGACTCTGTGTTATTTAGTAGAAGTGTCCATGTATAATGACGATCAACAGGCATTTCCCAGAATGAGCACCGAATACTGATTAGAAAGTGTAAATGTAGAGTAGATAGTGCAATATGTAGAGTAGATAGATGATTTTTAATCTATGTGCTAGAAGTCTCCATGTTTAATGACGATAAACAAGTATTTTGCTAGAGTCAACCAGCAGTGAATACGGAGTCGAAAACGTAAATGTAGAGTACCTAGATAGTGTAATATGTAGAGTCGAGTAGAAATTTAATTTATAAGTTATCTACTAGAAGTGTCCATGCTTAATGGCGATCAACATTCAACAGGCCATCTGCTAGAGTGAGCTAGCAGTGAATACAGCCGCGGAGCGCGGAGAGGTGTATGTGCGCGCCGCGGAGCCACGTCGCCCCCGCGCCGTCCGGGCCGCTAGACCCGCCGAGTCGCTCGGTACTCAGTACACATCGCGGCGTTATTTACAGCGCCGGCGTACACCACGCTGTAGCACTCACCGACGGTGTCCGACCTCTGAAATCCGACCGCTTATGACATTCGAAAACCCCGCCCCGTGCATTTTCCCGAGTTGCATTTCGATCAGTGCGAAGATTCCGTCGGCGGTGTGCCTGAGGCCGAATCGGCGAATCGCCCCGCGTTTATTTATGTTGTCGTTTTGGTGTGGTGAATATTTGTGCCGTACGACGATAACCGGATTATCTGTGTGTCCGAGTTAGTGGATATTTTCCGATCGACAGCTTTTCCTTGAAGGTAAGTGAAAATTTCTGTCGCGATGTCTGTTCACACGGGACGTGTTGTAGCCGCTACGTGGCGAACGTCTCATCTCGTTACTGCGCTCTGCAACATGAAATTAATTTCAATATCGTTCATCATCATCACCAATCCTTTTCATTGGTTTTTAAATGTAATGTGTACATATTATTTAAGGTGTAAAAATATTTGAATTCCGACGTCATTTAAAACAGGACGTGATTCTTGGAAAGCGTTCGCAATGTTCGCGTTCAGCTGAGTGCAACTACCTATTTAGAATGTTATGAGAATCGTTCGTATCTTCTGTTCCATATGGTTGACAGAAAAGAATAGCTAACGAATCATGGGTGTTGGGGCGAGCGGGCGTCGGTGCGGGGCGGCGCGCGGCCGGTCAGGCGACCGCATTCCATATGGGATGCCGGACTACACGCAATGTCAGTGAGGCTAGGAGCCCGCCGTCCCTGCATCGACCGGTGCACTTTGCAACAATGTACTTTTACTGGAATGTACATCTCTGATTGTAAATGTTTGTGTTCGCTAGGCAAATAGTGGGCGTTGATTGACATAACAGCGCAAGTCTCATGTGTCATGCATGCCACCCACGCTATACTGTAATCGTGTCACTATCATGAAATCTCTAATTACTGGGAATTTAATGCACTCTAATTCGAAATATTCTAAACAATGAACTACCGAAATTTAACGTATACAATCTCTATAAAACATATGAAAATCGTAATTTCCCATTAATTTCCAGACTAAACAAGATATAGAACAACATATTGTCATCTTGGAATATCTATATCGATTTAGTCTTAACACTAGACTGCTTTTCTTCTGTCAATTCGCGCAGTATAATTAGATTTTATTGCAACCTGTTTTCGTAGGATAAATCCACAAATGCGTAGAAGATCTTTTATGATACCAGTGTTTTTATAAACTATGGCAGCAGGATTTTCCTTATTAAAGGAGACCTCAGATAGTTTTGATTGCGTTAAATAATGTAAGTATGACACAGGAGAGATAATGTGTGCCATATTTCAATCAATCAATCTCAATCAAAACTCTATCTGAGGTGTCCTTTAATAACGAAATTCCTCCTTATCAAAGGAAATCTCAGACAGTTTTTATTGCGTTAAAGAATGTCAGTATGACACAGGAGAGATAATGTTATCTTTCAATCAATAAATCTCAATCAAAACTCAATCAGAGGTCTCCTTTTACAAGGAAAGCCCTCCTTATTAAAGGAGACCTCAGATAGTTTTAATAAAAAATGTCAGTACGATACAAGAGAGATAAAGCTATATTTTAATTAATCAATCTCAATCATAACTTTATCCGAGGTCTCCTTTTATAAGAAAAACCCTCCTTACTAAAGGAGACCTCAGACAGTTTTGATTGCGCTAAAGAATGTCAGTAGGATACAGGAGAGATAATGCGTGCTATATTTCGAAACAGTTTCATCACGTCTTCCGCTTTGTGGCCTACAACCTACTATTACGAGTATCTATGTACTGGTTATTTTTTGGTATGCAGTCAATGCCCTCTTGAATTGACTACGTAAAAACAAAGATCAGGAATTTATTATATATATATGTATTTATGTTTGTACCTATGTTACACATAGCTTTATATACGTACCCAACTAGTTCTCTGTTTTTTTTAAATATTTTGTTTATGTTTTATAATCATTTCTTATCTCTACTGTGGGGAATTTATGAATAACAATGACTTGTATTTAGAAAATGTAATCATTGTTATAAAAAAATATTATCTCCATGATTGTGATAAACACAAGTCAGATTTATTACAAAATATTTACGAGTATTTATTATTTGCGATTTTAATCATGAATCGAATGTATAATTGTGTGTATAATCATAGTTCTAGTTGTATGTATAACGGTATGCAGGCACTTATAATCGTATAATAATCGCAGGTATTAAATGTGGGATATTTAATAAAACTTTAGTTCTTATAGTTGTTTAAAGATAGTTTAACTTTAAATATATTAATAAGTTAAAATTGGACCTTAAAATTAGACTTAGAATTGGACCGCGAGTAAAATAAAAATATATATTTTCCTACCCATATTATTAGTGAATATTACTATTTTATGTTTTAATGATTACATTCCATTAGTTGTTCCAATTTCAAATCAAGTTTTGTAAATGGAATATTTTTTAATTTTTTTTTATGATAAATCAATTGTTAAAACTATGTAAAAAAAGAATACTACTTTACTAAAATTTTTTTTTAATTTTCCAATCGTAATTTATACGGAAAATTTTAATCTTCGCGAGCCGTGACTTTGTTTGGTATGAAAAATCGCCTTATCACTTTCCGGTCCATTACCTATCTCTGTTTCAAATATGGATCGGATTTTATCGGTCGATAAATCGGTCCGTGACTCCGTCGTTGGCGAAAGAAGGAAATATAAACAAACATTCGCTTAACGTATTTAATAGGCAACGGCAATCTCTTACTATCAGCAGTCCGTCTGCTTGTTACTAGTTGTTGGGCCTTCCTATACCATAACAAAATATTATTACAATGGAAATTTGTTTCATCAATTTATTTAAAAGCCACTAATTTTTGTTTTTAGACAACGTCTATACTTCACTGTACAACACGACATCAACCTTCTCTTTGATTCGTGAAAGTTATTTATCTTCTGTCCCTTCTCTTTTCTTCTATTGTTCCTTCCAAGGAAGATGTTTTAAGAAGGCGTTATGTCATCCGATGTGTCCAAACATTATTCTCTTTCTATGTTCTATTTGACATACTCCCGTTTACCCTTCTGCTGTACGACGGTTGTGTTTTTCAAGTGTATGTAGATTTCTGTAGATAGTCTGAGCGAGCGGGACTATTTCAATTGTCGTTGATTCGTCTTGATGGCGCGACTGACACTAGATACATTTAAAAAAAAAAAGGCCTATTTTGGGCGCCGTATAATACATGTTTTAGCAGTTGGGTTTTTTGTTCTTATGGTTAATACCTACACTTGATAAACCTTTCAGCAGTCAGGTAAAAATATCAAGATTTCTTGTTTATTTGATGTACCTATTATGAATTGGTCTCTGTTGGGAGCACTATTTCATATTGCGCATTTAATACTACACATTTCAATGCAATTACTATTTCATAAGTCAAAAAAAACGCTGCTGGAAGATATGAACTGTTTATAAATATTGGAAGAGACAACATTATCCTCCTGTCCTTATCCCTTTGGGGTCGGCGCAGCACGTTTTCTTTTTCCGTTCAACTCTTATTTCCACTCATCTCTATTTCTCTTGTCCATGCTGCAGAAAGAGTTGGCAATATGTTTTACGGTCGGCCTGCCTGACATTAAACCTGCTTGGGAATACTCTAGTTCATATCTTGCTTATTTCAATAATTATTTTTTTTAATAATTTATACGGTGGCGCTATTGTAAAATATTATTTCAATAATTTATACGGTGGCGCTATTGTAAAATATTATTTCAATAATTTATACGGTGGCGCTATGGTCCCAATGCCTTCTTGAAGGAGAATTTGAATGGATAGATGCTAAAACAAATTTTGATATATCTATCTGAATTTGGATAAATTTTGGACATATATTTAGACAACTCCGATGAATTCATGATTTGCATTTTATTTATCTCTGACAGGACATTTGTATTGGTGAATCTAAACCCGTAAAATTCATCCCAAAATTAATAACAAAATACAAGAACGTAACAAGTACAGAAAGAGTGTATAATGTATTCTATGACAATAATGTTAGTTCTTGCCATTGACATTTTCGTGTTTAGACTTTGGAGAGTAAAGTAATACTTACGCATGGTTAACGTAGACTTGACTGTTAACACCCATTATATGGCGAATGGTATCACTTACCACCAAGGACCTTATAATGGACAAAACTAACGACGAATTGTGTCGTTTTCGGATGATTTGAATTGTCAAAAGCCATATATTTTTTTTAAGTTTGACATTTAAAATCTACCGAAAACGAGTCATTCGCTGTCATTCAATGCCCGCGTTCTCACCCCACAGGAGATCAGTCTGCTAGTTTAATTTTCTAAAAAATAAAAAACAGAATGAATGAAACAAGGTTACGTACGATTGAATTATAAAAGTTTCCACGTTTTAGGTGAGAGCAATTAACTAAGTATTACAATTTTCAGAGCAGTTTCGACAGATTTTCTCAACTCTGGAAGTTTTCCCTAGTGCGCAATAAATAACAAATCAAACTTTTACTGTATTTCAATAAAGTAAGAGAAACCTACGCATAGCAATTATAACTATGAAAGCAATGTTTTTTTATTTTATACCATAACGAAATTGTTAGTCACAGTTATCTACTAGCTGCGCACGTGACTTTGTCCGCTTGTAATTTAACTAAAAACATTTTGAAATAGTAGCCTAAGTTATTTCTTAATACATCAGCTATCTGCCAGTGAAAGTCGCGTCAAAATCGGTCCAGCTATTCCAGAGGTTCGCTGAAACAAACAGACAGACAAAAATGGTAAAAGTCGTTATTATGGTATATGTAACGTGTATACCTATGCATTTAGTACAAAACAACCGCTTTTTAATGTTACATATTTTTAACATAACTTTTACACACAATAATACAATTTTTAATATTACAAGAGGATCAAATTTTATTTATTTGTACCTATAGATTATTTTAAAAGAGAACTGTCACTTAACTTTATTATGAAAACACATCTCTACAATGTAATGCAATATTGATTAAATTACATTGTAGAGATGTGTTTTCAAAATAAAGTTAAGTGACAGTTCTCTCATTCAATCTTAACGAATATTTAAACTTTCAAAATTATATGTTGGTATAAGGGCATGTCTTTAAACTTAAATTGTCACGAAATACTAACATCAATATCTATTTTCAGGGGATTCTCTCGACACACTTTTTATTATTGGTGCAGATATTTCAGTGTACCTACGTGATCGTGGAACGTGGTCAAGGCACATAAACAAAAAAAATTTTTAACAATTTTTGACAATCTGTTCTGTTTGTGTCGGCTAATCGTTGAAATGGCTCGACCGATTTTGACGGGACTCAAACAGTAATAAAGAGTAATAATGTTTTTATTTTAGGATTTTCCACGGAATCGGGATTTACGCGTGTTTAACCGCGGGACGCCGCTAGTAGGATAATATTCGTGTCTTATGTGTGTAGTTTTAATTTATCACACTGAGTGCGGGTGTCAGGTCAAATTTACACAATCTCGGCGACCTTTAATCACGTGTGAGATAGCTAAAACGAGATCTTTTGTTTCTTGGAACTAGTGTAGTAAACTTTGTATTGTTTTATTAACCATAATGATAATAAATTTAATAACAGATATGTGACTGCTGTATCAATGACGGTTTATAGAGAAAGCCCAGTAGCTTTTTATATTATAGATCGCACCATTACTAAACCTACTACTAAACTAAGTTTAGGGATCATTGATTATACTAGTAATTTGTATTAGTGCAACTAAATTGAATAATATTTATATTAGTGAATAATATTTGATTTTCTAACACATGTATATTTTACTTATTAAGCAAGTCGTCACAATAAATTATAAACAATTGTTGAAAACGAATAAATATATTTTAATTTAATAATTTAGTATAACTAAACTAAATTGACTAATACAAATTTGTATTAGTCAATAATATACTTAGTAGGCAAGTTGCCACAATAAATTATAAACATTTTTTGATAACGAATAAATATATTTTAATAGTTTAGTATAACTAAACTAAATTGACTAATAGTTATTAGTGTTAGTCAATAATATAGTTTAGTGCTGTTAAACTATATTGACTAATACTTATTTGTAAGTCTGCTTGCAAAAGGTTTGTCTAGATCTGATTGCTGGCATTGTAGGAGCGAGTCGAGTAACGGTCCTGTGTTCGCAGAGGTAAGTTACGCGTGTGTGCGTGCTGCAACACACAGCACGGAGGCCGTTGAACCGTGTACTTAAGGAGTTTCTCCACTGTCGCTATTGCTTCGACGAAGGAGGAAATTACCACAAGCAAACCTAAACCTCAAGATTTGAAATTGTCTATTAACGTGACGATTTACCATTTTAAAAAGTTCGTGATAAAAATTATGTTTGAATATCGTATCAAATTATCTATAGTTTTAAGATATTACCGGGACTAAACGCGTTATTATTGCAATTACTTGTAAAAAGCTCGACGTTTCGACCACGTTACAATGATCGTGGTCACGAGCGAACTCTTAAAAGTATTCATTTCTTATTCTTTCATTTCTTATCATTAGTTTAAAAATTCAAATTATCAATAATTGCCTCGGCATGTCGGTACCGGTGTCAGTATATTAGATGCATGAGGTCCTAGATTCAATTCTCAGATCAGGCAAAAAATTGCCTAATGAATTTATTAGTTTTTCTGTAAATGTAACTTCCCGAGATTGTATGGACCCGATATGGCGTCATGTTTGCCACATGTCACATCATGGGATTCAATATCATCGGCTAATCGTGGGTGTCATTCAAATAGTGTCACAAGTGTGTAATAGTTTCACCTCAGCCTATCCGTTTGATGGAAATGGGCGTGACGATATTATTTTATTTATAATACATCAGCTGCCTTGATGAAGGTGTGGCACGAACACACCTAACGACGTAAATCAAAGAAACGGATTCAATTCCCGACGGAGCATGTATTTGTGCGATGAACATAGTTTGTATTTTTCGGTATTTAAATAAATAATATGTAATTCTACATATTAGCACAGTTGAAACCCGTGACACGCAAATAATTTGCTTAGCTTGGGGTTAGATCAATTAGTGAGATTTGTCCTTAATATTTATTTATTAACATGTATACGTCATTTAAAAAAAGAAAGTGAAAATAATACGTATAAAATACTGGCGGCATATGCTTTAATTGGTTAGGAAAAATAATTTTCGTTTTAAAATGGAAACGAAATTAATCTAATACGATTTCTATTTTTGCCTACTTTTTAATGAATTTGAAGGGCCGAAAGAGGTATGTGCAAATCGTTAAATAATATATATTTTTATATTTTTATAGTTCTTTTTTATGGTTTTTTTCAATTTAGTAAATTGATCTGAAAGTTTCAATGGAAAAAAATATTTAGACCAATTTACAAAAATTTGTGGCAAGCAAAGGGTTGAAGCTTAGTTTTAAGTATTTTTTTTCTCTTTCAATAATTGCGGAATAAGTATGCCATAAATACACGCTAAGTTCATGAACATTAAGTAATTCGTAATGCCATTGTCATCAAATTATTCAATTAAAAGCGTGAAATTGCATAGTGTTTAAGTATTCTTATCTTTTTAGTACGACAAGTAGGGAGTCACTAAATATATTCATTATTCATGAAAAGTGTTATAAAGAAAAAAGTGTAGTAGGTATTTTACATTGGTTATTTGACTATTCTTATTGGCAGTTGGCATGCATAGATACACGGGTATTACCTACTTTGGGTTCAGTAAGTAAATCGCCACCCTGCTTACAAAAAATATAAGGATATTAATATTTTAATTCATGCAATTTAAATGTACAACGGACGACTTAATGCCAATTGGCATTTTCAACCAGATTACCAAAAAAAGTTTGGGTGCAAACAAATTTAATTATAAAGATAAACCTTTATAAAACACGAAACGATAAACATATTATCAACAGGTATTCTAAAAACACCAGCATCTGTATCTACTTGTTTTGATAGGTTTGTCATATAACTTAATAACTTTGTAATCAGTGTCCAAAGAAATGTTCACGAGTCTGAACAAATTGTCGTTTTAACCCACACGTGTGTTATAGATTTCGCAATTTTAAACATACCAGACTTGGGTGCGGTTTGATCGAGTTATCTAATCGTGAATAAATTTAATACTTCGTACTTAATAAGAACTCTAGTACTAATTGTAAAACTTTAGACTTGCGTGACAATTTATATAAATTGTGCAGCCAGCTCTTAAAAAGCAAACGATGGTCAAACAAATCACCACCATCGTGACTACTGGTGGTAGAGTTCTGCTAGGACTTGCCCAGATTGGTATCACCGCCTTACTTATTCCTGCCGCAATAACGTTAGTGTTTGCCATTGTCGGGTTTTGGTTTAGAGGGTAAGGTACACTTACACAAGAGACAAGAGCTTAATATTAACCAAACATTAAGACTCAAATAGAATTAAGATTTCACACTCTCAATAATAATATATATTAACGTTGATGCTAGAATATTGCTATTATGTTACTAATAATTTGTGGGATACTACAAGTAGTTGGAACAGAAAAGTATGAACCGAATGATGAACCAAAAGCTATAATTGAATTATTAATTTAAAAAAAATGTATACATCTAGTCACATAGAAACACATTAACAGTGGTAGAATGTAGATATTGGTTATTTAAGTAATATCACACAATATGAAATGGAAATTAAAAGGTAGCAAACAGACCTTAAAAGTAATTTTGTTGTCATAAAAAAATAAAATGATAAAGTTGCCAGCTCGTTCACATTTGTTGTTTTTTGCAGATACGAATGACATGTAACCTTTTCATATCCTCTTCTGTACCTGTTTATCGCTATTTGAGATTTAAAAACAAGCAATAAAAAACAAAATAACGATTAACGCGTATGAATACTTTAGTTGTGAGTCATGGCATTCACTTTCAAGATTAAGCATCAAAAAATTTGTTAGGTAGGTTTTTTACTAATGAATTTTGAGCAATTGTCGGTTATTTGTAATGTAGGTTAACTGCACGTTACACGTTTATTTAATTTCTTTTTAAAATTTAAGAAATCATATTATTCTTTTTTATACAAACATTCATTATTTAATAACTCGTAAAGTTTTACGATTTATGTCAGTTGCATGAATTATAAATTGTGGTTTAACGAATTTAAACTTTTTTAGTTTTTAATGAGTATCATTATAGTAGCCATTTTTTAGTTGTTCATGTCATTAACTTTCTTCTGAATACGAATTCGCAAAAAAATACTATTATTTTAATATGCCTGGCTGTATCATAGTAAAATGATAAAATATGATACAGACAGACCGCTGAAACATTACC
>DVZW01000492.1:0-10261 GCA_018237805.1 Mesosemia grandis
GGCGTCAGTCTTATATAATTGGAATTTACTTCATAAGTGACTACCATAAAAATTAACTACGTATTGAAATTCCCCGTCATAAAATATGAACTACATTTGAAATTCTTAGCTTTAATATCGACTGGGTTAATTGCGCTAGTTTTAAATAGAGCTGAATATTTGTTACTTATTTTTTTCGTATCAAATTAAAATATTTATTTATCCATATAAAGTTTTTATAGATCCTCAAAATAATTCTACTTCCGGTTTGGACGGCTGGTTGTGCGCGAAATACACAAGTAATATAAAAATCACTCCATTTTGCTACAAAAATACAATAACATTAAGTAGTGATACTGAATCTTATACATTAATAGTGTAAGCTAATTTTTGTCCCAGTGATTGTAGGATTATGGCTGCACTTGAAAAATCTGTTATGGTCGCATTTTGTAGCTCCAGCCTTAGATGGGCGGAAAAATAAAGACGATACAATTGATTGATTGATTGTTTTATTTAATTGATTATTAATTATAGAGTGGGGAAAAATGTTACTGGCCGGATAGAAACGGTATAAAAAATGAAATACTACGACTCATGTTGTACTTTAATTCATATATATTAATAGCGTAAACTGATTTTTGTCCCTGTGATTATGGGACGATACCTGCATATAAAATATCGGTTAGGGTCTCATTTTAAAAATCTCCAGCCGTAGATGTGCAGTAAAATAACAAGGATGAAAAAACTGGTCATTTACAGTGACGCGAAGTTTTGCGGGCGACCCACTAGTATGTATTAAATAAAATAACTGAAATACATAATTTTAAAATAGCAATAATATGTACTGCTAGCTGTCGCTTGCAATTCCGTCCGCATGAAAAACACAAACAAAGCTATCCAACAAGAACTGTAATTTTTTTCGGAATAGAAAGTAGCTGCTATGTTATTTCAAGATGTCGTCTATCTCTATACCAAATTTCATCCAGATCCATCCCAGTAGTTTATGCGTAATTGAGAGAAACAAACAAACATCCATACATAATAGTAGTAATAGTATACAGTAAATTAAATATATTCCACAAAGGAGAAACAGTAAGTTGTAGCATTATTCCCAAATATCTTTATCGTCAAAATATTGTTTAATGTTTCAATATGATTTATCTTTCATAACTCTCTTGACATGTTTTCCATGTGCACTTTTATAAACAAAAAGAACAAGGTTTTTGCCGTGTTTTTCTCACAGAACCAGCATTTCGAACCGGCGGTAGAATAATTTTTGTCAACCTATACTTTTCAAGCACACATAATTAAATTATTAATTTTGAATTTGATAGATATAACTATTGAATTTTGATTTATTTGAATCAACAAAATAACAGTTATAGTACCATCCCATCAGTCAAAACTTTCGATTAAATGAATCAGATTTAAATCGGCTCATCCTGAGTTGCTGTCAGACAGATAGTGTGCATCTGGCATACTAAAAGCCAGCTGGGGGTTGATTTTTCATCTATCCTCTTCTAGTCTTCATTTTTCAGCTTTATCCTACACACCGTATCCGCACCACATTGACAGTATCCGGAACTTGTTTTCTTTCGACATACACTGGCTTCATTCTATTAATGACCGGATTCCAAGCTGGAGATAACTTTAAGCCGTCATCCCTATTGAAGTTTTTGTACTACAAGTAAGTGCATTAATTACTCGTTTAGGCCCGTTTATATATTTAAAGTTTGATGGAACGCGTTAGTTTGAAAATATGTTGTCTCTGTTTGTAAATTCGACCTATTTGTCTGTTGTGTGTAATTTAAGACACAAAGTATCATGTCTGATTTATCATGTAAAATTTTTGTCTATCTGTCTATCGGTGTGTTATAACTTAAGAACAGCTGTACGAATCTTAATTTATATTGGAATATAGTGAGAACACATTCACAAACACGTAATAAATAATATTTTCTATCTTATCTTATTAATATTATAAATGAGAAAGTTTGTGAGGATGTTTGTTACTCTTTCACAAGAAAAACTACTGGACGGATCTGGATAAAACTTTACAGTAATATAAGTTATACATCAGAATAACATATAGGCTACTTTTTATCACGAAAAAATGTACGGTTCCCGTGGCATAGCTTTGTTCGTGTTTTTCACGCAAATGAAGTCGCGGGCGATGCCTAGTAAATAATAATTGTTATTCTGGTAGAGGAAAATCAGACAATAGTTACAATATCATTGTAAGTTACGAAGGCATATTTGCCTAATCCCTTCGGGTATCACAGGCGTGACGATGAAAAACCACTTTATAAGTGCTTCACTTATCTCTGACTTTTCACTATACCGTTTCGAGCATCATATAAAGCGCTGGAAATTTCTAAAGACCTTTTATAAGCTGAGAGCTTCACGATTACGTACAAACGCAACATCACGGAGATAATAACATAAATTAATTGATCTTCTTAATGCTAATTTGGCCTTATGAAGAAAATCTTTTAAACATTCTTAATAGGGAGTATTGACTAGAGTTATTTTCGTAATTTAAGCAAGGTTACGCGATGACTTCGGAACAATATAAAGAAAGAGATAAAAGAGAAGAAGTATCCTTACTTATCCTTTCGTCGTGATGTCTCTTCTCTTCTTCTCTTGAGACCGGAGAGTAATTAGTGTTTAGCAAAAAGATTTCAAGTTTTCTTTTATCAGTTTTTGCCCCAAAAGCAATCTATATGTACTCAACAGCTTTATTTCGTTTTGGGTGATTTTTCTTTATAACATCTGATCTGTATAGCAGCCATGTATTAGCATCGCCTTGGTAGTCACTGCTAGAACTGGATATGAGCTGCCGTTGCTCATCAGCTGGCGCGATTCAGAACAGCCATCTGGCTCATCTAAGTCCTGAAAATACTTAATTTTGGAGTCTATAATCCCTAAAAACAAACAATACACCTGATTGCAAAATAGATTTCTTGCCCAATTGGGACCCGATATTCTCGTACGAGGACAGAAAAGATTTAAAAAAATTAACATAGTTTTCACCATGTTTTTCTAAGATATAGCTCCTATCCTATTAGTTAGATGCTAAATACTAAAATACACTATGAACAAGAATATACGGATTAACTTACCGCGTGCTTCGATAACGTTACTGATCAGATGAAATGGTCACACTGTTGATTGGTTCCTTTCATTCGAGATGTAGATTTATCCCTAAGTAAAAAATATGTTGGTGATTATGACCATAGATAATTTAATACATTCTGAAATACAAAAAAATAAGTAACGTTGGTTAGGGTTTTTTTAAGGTAAAGTACGTGTGAAATCCTCTGTGCCTTAAAACTAGGTATCAAAAAGAGATTTGCAATATATTTTTTTTGGTCACCTAAGTCTAAAAGTAACAGAAATTTGGGATAGAATACCCAGAAATTAGCTGTTGCCCATCCCCTGTATAGTAATTCTATGTCACCTTTTATGACATTTACGCTTAATAAAGAGATGGTGACAGTCAAAGCATTACCACATGTTAACATTTTAGGATATTAATGTAATATTACAATAATAAAAAATGTTTTACATACGTATATAACTGTACAGTGAAAACTTTATAAAGACAAAGTGCCGCTCTGTGAGAGGATGCCACTGGGATTAAAAACTTTACGCATTTAATTGTGGGACACACCCAACAGCTTATTAGAAAATGATTCAATGCGAAAGTTATGTTCGGCTCACTTTCCCGGTCCGTTTGTGCGGTATATTGAGCATTTTTTATTGGGCCTGACCTGGGAATTGAACCCAGGACCTCGTGCATCTTATACCGACAACGAGGTGATAACGAGAATTGATTTACATAGCTGCTATTGGATTCGGGTCTCTGGTCTCTACTCACTAATTAACCGAATGGGATTTAACGATTCCGATTCAAGCAAGTCTGCGCTTCGTGTTAGTTGTAGTAGATTAACCTATTGTCAGATTATGCAAACTTAGCTTTTAACTTCTAAAAGGTTTTAAATGCTAACGTCAACATTTAGCAACGACTTGTGTTGCTTAAAAGTAGGACGGTTTTTATGACCATTAATTATCATCTTACTAGGACTGATCAGACTAGCTAAAATCTGGCATTATTGAATTTTGGCCAATTTTCCAAGTTACATCGTCAAGTAGAACATTTTAAGTGAATTATTCTATAGTCGCATTGAGAGGTTTTTGTTAGTGGTCAAACTTTTGGGTTTCGCGGCACCACGTTATTGGGTCAACCGTCACAGCTTCAGTTCAACGTGTGTACACAACACAAGCATGTACACATGTATGAACATATATCACCACGCCAGGTCCTTTGCGGCGTAAGAGAATGGATCAAACACACCTGTTTCACTTCATCAACATTATTAATTTTTTTTGTTACCCTTTCTTTGTGTCGGTGACTCTTGACTGCCTTCTTCCAAAACGCTACCAATTTGGTCTAGATATGTCAGCCGTGGTTGCCCATGATACCAACTTTTATGTAGATATATATGTGACTTTCGAATATGTTGAATACGATAGCCACCATATTATAAGTTTGAGATAGGGATGTTCAGTCTTTTGCTTAAATTCAGAAATGAGGGAACTGATGATGGTGTTTTTTTTATTTATACTAACTAAATGCATATGTATGATCAGTATGTAAATTCATTTGTTTTAGCAAACTTCAGGACAAGTATGCAATTTACAATTTATGATTCACCGACATAAATTTGAGAGTTTTTGAAATGGAAAAACTGTCTATCTTGTCTAGTTATAACTCAGTAACGGCTTCACCGATTTTTATGAAAATTCGTATATAGTGAGAACGCGCAATATATATATATATATATATAGAGAGAGAGAGAGAGAGAGACGGAGAGAGAGAGAGAGAGAGAAATTTCCCACAAAAGAATATTTATAAATATTTTTCAGACACAAAGCAACACAGGTAATTTCTAAAACATACGAAGTCGATAAAAACATCCTACATATGCGGACATACTACTATATTACTAAGTCTAGATTAAGTTTTCCTGCATTCATTCTGTGATTAAATGTACCCGGAATAAAACCTAGAAAATTTAATTTGAAACTCTCATAAACGAACAACTTTCTTCGACAGTTTTCACACTAACCGAGTACATAGACTTTCGAGTTAAAGGATTAATCTTAACTTTTTTAATAAAGGGCATCTCCTATAAAATGTTGGCAACCAGCTGGCAGGTCTAGCCAACCGTGTTCTAAATTTAAAACTAGCTTTTCATTTGTTTTATTCAAATATCAAACACTACAAAAAAAGAAGTAGGATATCTTTGATTTACCTTTTATTTAACTTCATTTTATTTACACGGAAGTGATTTTTTTATGCTTTTAATAGTTATTGGTTCATAATTTTTGAATCAATAAGGAATATGATTTACTTTATGTTTAGCACTGTCAAAAATTTGTATATTACACCTAATTCATATGAGTGAAAATCCTTAATGGAGGTGTAAGTGCTAAAAAATATCAGGAAAGTGCTAAAAAATATCGGCAATATTTTTGTTAAATAGCTTAAGAAGTGTATTGAAACGTGACTTTCATAAGGGCATGGTCGCGTGCAACATCTAAATATATATATTATCCTTTTTTTTATTAAAAAGGTCACTTGTGATATTTTATGAGATATTACGAACTTTACGGTTCAATATCGTTTACTGATAAAATCTAATAATAGAAACAGGAATATCTTGTAAAATCTATTATGGTGGAAATATATAAAATAAATAGCTAATATATTTTATAACGTTAAAAATTTAGTAAAAGAATTTGGATAAGAGCCTCGGGAAAGTTATTTTAAATTTTGTGCCAAAACATAATAGAAATTCCTTTTTAAGGGAAATATGGCTCAAAGCTTTGTTCTTACAGGCCTTATTACGTGAAAAGTGTACGAAATTGTAAAAACTAAAAAACTAAAAAAGGTTGCACTTTAAGTACTTTGAACATCATTTGTATTATAATTGAACGAGTGTTCGTTGTTGCTTGTGACAGCTAAGTTATATTTTACATGCTTAAAGCATGTTGTTTTTTAGGCATTTGCATTTAAGGCAGACACATACACAATATCAGTACCCCTTCCATTTCTGTAGTGTCGTAAAAACGTCTAACGTTGGTGTACTGTGTTTTTTAACTAAGACGGCTAATTATTCAACCTTAGTCTCTGGAGAAAGTCTATCCTTGTACTTTTATCCCATATTACTTCATCGTTACCTATCTTTCTTTCTTATCCTCCCCTCTTCTAGGAATGTTAATGACGGCTACGAGTTTTATGCCCTTTCTATACCTACCGATATCTTTTTATGAAGTTTTATCTTGTTTACATACTATGCGCTATCTTGGCTCAGTCTAGTTTATTTATACAAAAAAAACAATAATTAAGTTAATTATGTTAAATAACTTTATTTATTATGAATTATTGAATACTAAAAAAAATATCATCACGCCTCTTATTGCCGAAGTGGCAGACGGAGCTGTAAGTACACACGTGTCACTAGTTAGTACACCACCATTTGTCGATATATTAAATTCAATGGAATTTCAGTAAATGCCGATTGAAAATGATTTTTGTTTCTGGCAGATCAACTTCTGTTTTAATTACCTTTATCTTCCTTTTGACATTCGCTGGTGTAAAAAAAAAGAATTGATCTTTGAGGTTAATAACTTATTTATACAAGTTTTTTTTTTGTCTAGTCTGTTGAAAAAATATTTAAGTATCTGTGCTAACTGATATAATAATTTTAAAACCTGTGAAGTATTTCGGGTTAGTATGAAACATAAAATTTTATATCAAATATAAAATGCTTGTAAACAGAATAATGAAATTTAAAAGTATCTAGTTTACGACTGACTGGCAAATGGTGGTAGCTTTGCATTTAAGAAACCATTCAGATCTATGGACTAGATAAGTTGGCAAAGGTCGCCTCTGCGTCGAGCCAAAAACACCTCAACAAACACACATTACATGTCATACTCCATTTTTGGGCCGCGGTTTCACACATTATATCCTAATTGCAGGTGCTATGATACCGAAAATATACCCACAATATACCTATGTAATAAATTATATGTAGTTTACGAGACAGGTATTTTGACATCAAATGCATAAGTAGTTTAATGGTTACCTGAATGGACTTCAAACTGGAGATACCATTTTTGATTCCTACGTCGGGTGCTAATTTTAAGTTTTTAGATTTGTATAAAAATCTCTGGATTCTGGGCTTTCCATAATGAAATAAAGAGATAAAATATTATTAGATTGACGTCGGAACAATATGCAGTATCTTCGACACCTCTATCCATCCTCTTCAGGGTCCATGGCGTAATGATATATGATGTATGTTTGCACATTTATTGAACACTAGTAATTTATAAGGTATTGTATAAGACAGATGTAAAAACACAATTAGTAACAACTTCAGCAAATATAAAATCATTTTATTTGATGTAGTTTGTATGGTATACATTTCAAGTTTAAATATTTTGTCCAACGAGGCGGTAAATTTTATTAATAGTCATAAACCATCACCGTAATTCACATTTATGGAAAATAAGAGTATTTTGTTTTGGAAGACAGCCAC
This sequence comes from Mesosemia grandis, assembly GCA_018237805.1. Classification (NCBI taxonomy): domain Eukaryota; kingdom Metazoa; phylum Arthropoda; class Insecta; order Lepidoptera; family Riodinidae; genus Mesosemia; species Mesosemia grandis. Next base: position 7,593 of record DVZW01000492.1, read on the forward strand.
TACTCTTTTCTGACGAACCCACAAACTTCAATATATGCTACATGAGGTCCACCGCATATCCCATATCACCTATACCATTATCCCAAGACGAAGGTATATGCCATGTTTATGTTAGGCAAGATAAAGAGATTATAAACGCCTTCGCATTCTAATGCATTCGCCGACCTAACTTTTTCCGTATGAAATCCCTGTGCAATCTTTTTCTTTATGCACCTCAGCCTATAATCACTTAGTAATAACAGCCGTTGTGTCATATCATAGTAATAAACATGAATAAATCGTGTCTTCATATTTTATTTGTATAAAAACTAAAATTGAATATCCTCGCTCCTGACCAGGCCAAGACACGGATTTATTATTATATCATCACGCCAGGTCCCTTGCGAAGGCCAAGTTTCCGACGGGGTAGGCGGAGGTGAAACTAGTATACACCCATAATGTGATAAGTAGCAAATTTGTATAATAGCAAGGGTATTAATTAGCAGAAATGAGTAATAAAACATTTTAAAACATATATTTGCGAACTTTCTAATTAACCATAATTATATTATATAACTGCTCATAATTTTTCGGTTCAGAGAATGATTTATATATTCTTTACGAGTTTATATGAAGCCGAAATCCGTCAAATAATTGAATTTCACATTAAATTTATCAGTATATTCGCGATTTTTCCTACTCCTAACACTTCTGTTAAATCGTTGCGGTTGCGACAGCCTAACTTTTCCCTGGGCATTCTGAGTTTATAGCTCAGTATCATCACGAGGTGGTCGTTGTTGATTCTGGTGTACAGAAGTTACAGCGATGGTATTGATCGGAAGGCGGGTCAATATATTTGCGATGAAGCATAAAATGTTAAACTTGAGAATCATTCCAGGTCACTTAGAGGTTTTGTATTTTCAAACTAACGCGTTCCATTATAGGCACTTTAAAGACATTAACGGGACTAAACGCCTAATTATTGCACTTGTAGAAAGCTCGTAGTTTCGACAAAGTTGTAATGGTCGTTATTATTATATATATTACATATATCATATAATAATCATCTTATTAATATTATAAATGTGAAAGTTTGTGAGAATGTTTGTTAGTTACCCTTTCACAAAAAAACTACTGGACGAATCTGGATGAAACTTTGCAATAATATAGGTTATACATCAGAATAACATATTAGCTACTTTTTATCCGGGAAAAATAAACGTTTCCCGTAGGATAACTTTGTTCGTGTTTTTCACGCGGACGAAGTCGCGGGCGACAGCTAGTATATAAATTATCGTGAAATAGCACAAGTAATTTTATTCAGAATATCATAAATATTAATTATTAATTCATATGAATTAATTAATTTATTATTGTTATTTTGTATTTAGTTATTATTTTATATTTAGTAATAAAATATTTTATATAGTTGCATAGCTGAAAAAATTGATTGATTTTTGACGTCACTTTCATAACATCTTAAAATTTGCCCTGACTAATGGAGTGTAACTTCGAAAAGTAGCAGAATTAAATAATTTTGACGTTGTCAATTTCATCTGAAAAATCTCCGGTGTGACTAAAATAATCTAAAATATTTTTTTGTGATGAGGAAACTAATTTACGATTAAAATTTTGTACGCAAGATTTATTCGAAATTCTTTGAGACACTAATAAAGTTTAATCAGCATCCTGTTCTGGTTTTGATGGCAAAGCAGTTGACTTACGCAAGATACTTAACATTCCAGTCTCTAGGATGGCAATTTTAATACTTTTGTTGTCTACAGACGATCAGCATCTCTCGCCATTAGGAATCCATGTTTGTTTGCTCCTGCAATAGTATAAAAAGAGTTCGTAAATTAAAAGATTTTGTTTAAATGTATAGCAGCGCGCAGGTAGAAATACGAAAAACTTAGTTGTTACTAAGAGCAATGCGTAATACACATTTCACAATGCTCAAAGCGTTTGCCATAAGTAGAGCTATCATGTAACTTTCCAGAAAGCCACTCACTTTGAAATGGTATACTATTACGTGCATTGCATTTCTGGATTCTCTTAGTCAGCACTCTTGCCTGAATGGTCTTGTCATAATAAGTGTTTCGGTCGATTCTTTTGCCGCTGCCAATCTTTTGAAACGACGCCATCTAGCTACATACCATGTGACACAGATTTAATAACGATTTATTAATAATAACATTCGAAAGAAAAAGACTTGATTATATTTATTTATTAATATAATACAACAATTAAGTACAATAAAAGCCTACACTAGAATGTAACTACTCCTAATTATACAACTATATATAAATAAGAATTAACAAAGTATTAAATACTAAAGATGGCATTTTTGACAACTAATTATAATCCTTTGCCGCCTAATTCCCCTTACAGAGTTGAGCAGAGATCACGTTTTCGTAGACCACAAGCCACCCTTGAGGGCAGACAGGCAACGGGGATGGATCTTTCGCATTCCACAAAAGAACGCTACAGAGTTATTTATCTAAGAAACTAATAAATTTCCTTTAGATACTAAAATCTTATAAGGAATTGACAATGTACTAGATTTTTCGATAATAATTCTCTGCCGCGTTGGTCGATTGGTTAGGGTACACGTCTAACTGCGCTAGTGGATGAGATTCGGGTTCAATTTCGGTTGAAGTAGACATTTGTGGGATGAACATAAATGTCTGTAT
>DVZW01000493.1:0-10260 GCA_018237805.1 Mesosemia grandis
TGCCTACTCTGTTACGGACGATGTGCGTGAATTTATATACATATTAATTTTACATAAAAGATCCAAAGATTCGTAAGTTTAGAATTAGTTATCACAGTACAATATAATGGGTATGAATGAATCGAAGTTTCTAAAACGATACAAATATTAGATATCGAGAGACAAGACCCTTGTCTCATTACACGGCTACAGTACACTCAATAGAATTAATTTCCGAGCTCGCCGCAGACAAGTGAATCCCATGTTTGACGATCTATTTCGATGTTTACTATTTCTGTGAGATTATTGAAAACCTTTATATATGTATAGATATACTTTCCTATGTAGTTTCGTAGTTAATAATGGCAGTGGCGTAGAGGTTCCGTGTTTGATCCTGTGTTAGTCACTGTTTCGAATTTCTTGTTTTATGAAAGACTACGTTCGCTAGAGGTGGACGCACTAAGTATAATATACGACTACATACACAAATATGAATACTGAATTTCTTTGGTCACCAGAAACTAAAACCTGAAGAAAATACTTGTAACTCAGGGCCAGGTGGAAGAAATTAGATCTTGCAGTCATCAATTCTCTGGTCAGACTAATAATACTCGATATAATTGATAACGCAAGTAACAGAAAACGTAATACTTATTATCCACCTCTAGCGAACGTAGTCTTTCATAAAACAAGAAATTATATTATATCGTCACGCGAGGTCACTTGCGGAGTAAGCAGAGAGAACCGAGAGCTAAGTTCACCTATTAAAATTCTTCAACATTCATAAGTCTTTGCATGGACTCTAGTCGGTTTCGGTGACTTTTGACTTCGCATTCGTCTAAGGCGCTACCAATTGGGTCAAAATATGTCAGTGGTACCGACTTCCATCCAGAAGTCACAGAAATAACAAACAAACAAATTATGGTATGGATATTGAACATTGAAAAAAAAACAGAAAAACTATCTAATTAAAAATAAGGTAAAGGAAATGTACTTTTTCAAGAAACAAAGTTTTCAATCTTGTGCTACAGTGAAACTTATCTTTGACATTTTAGGTACGTTTTATAATTAATCTTACCGTCCACCCTTGACTCGTATATATCAAAGTTTATATAAAAAACTTTTAAAGGCATCGAAAAATACTCGTGATAAAAAATATCTAAAGTATTTTCCAGTCAGATCAGTGATTTTTAACTTCTGACTCGGCCTTAATCGTCATAAAATCGCATTATTGTCATTCGTGCAGGATGTACGACTATTTTTTTTTCTACTTCCTATTTATTTATTATATATTTTTATAATTCACTTCGGAGTGCCAATGACGTAAGCAAAACTATGTCATGACTGGATTCCGTTGTTAAGATGTGCACCATTAAAACATCCTGTCGTCCCCTCTATGAAAAAAGATTGCATGGACGTTTGAGTATAATAATATTTATACTAATAGTAAATGAAAGAATTGTCTAAAACTTTTTCTCTTTAGGGTGAAAATAAAAACAATAAATAAATATTGTCACGCCCATTATCCTCAAAGGAGTAGGCATAGGTAACTAGTACATACAGATGACTCTAGTGTGTACTAGAATAACATATGATTAGCCGATGATATTAAATGCCGTTATGTGACCGGTGGAAAGCCTGTCACCATATTCACATGCAGTGAATTTTGTACAGAAAATTTGAATTTATTTGAAGTAAATCTGAAAACGCTCATCAAACTATTTCTGTTATGCCCGACCTGGAAAATAAATCCAGACTTTCGTTAATCTAATACCGACATCAGTACCATTATAATAACTAGGCGATATGTTTGGCAAATCTTTTATCTATAATAAAAGATTTGCCAAATATTTTGTCCTTTTAAAATGAAAACGATAAAAAATCATAAAACATAAGAATCGGAGATCGGAAAAGATTCAATAAGTCGGAAAAAACTAGCTATCTTGTCGCGCCGTATTAGATTCTGATTTATTAGACAACGAGACTGCTAGGGTGGGTGGACCGTTCCGTCTCAAAATCGTCCACCAAACTATCTTGACCTGTCCTGCTTCCTTTAAATAGCGAGCACGTAGTATTGCCAGAGGTTATCAGCGGTGATCCATGTCTCTGAGGAGAGTAGACACTACGCATAGTATTAAGAAACAAAGATTGCTTCATTCGGCCGATTGAACGTAACTCCCTATACTAACTTCCCTTCCATTTAACGCGAATCCAAGCAACAAAAGATCCTTCGCGTGAAATAACAAAACTACCAATCGTTCGATTTCCGAATCCGAAATAAAATATATGACTGAATACTGACATACTTATCTCTACATCAGATTGAACGTACGCAATTTTCGGAACTGTATAAAATTTTGTAAAAAAAAAAAGAAAACAAAAATAATTATTAATAATAATTAGCAAAACTTATAGAAACGTAAAATTAGATGTTTGAATATGTGGATATGTAAAAAGTAAGATTACCGATCTATTTATTTGTCTCAAGCAATGTATTGCTTAGAATATTAAAAATGAAATTTTCACCTCCTACGTATAGTTAAAGTGAAATCGTGTAAGGGCAACGAATATCTACTATATTTATAGTAGGTATGTTAAATCATTTTGATACAATATTATTTTATACACTAATCAATTATAACTTGAGAGAAACGTAAGTCCGTAACACTAACAAATCATACAAATATATATGGATAAAAAGAAGCTCATATGTTATTTCAAATTTATAGTCTATCTGTATACTATCCATCCAGAAATTTTGGCGTGATTGAGCAACAAACAAACATCCATACTTTTACATTTACAATAGTAATAAGATAGAAGAAAAGTTTTTCTAAAAAAAATAATGCATTGGTTACGTGCCGAATAGGCCGACAGGCTTGCCATCGTATCATATTTGCCTACACCTTCAGGGATAATGGGCGTAGTGATATTTATTTATTATTTTTATTTCTCTACCTTGATAATTAAAAAATATACGAGTTTTAAAATGATTAGAGGACAAAAAAAGGAAAGACAGAAGACTATTATATCTTTCATCTTTATTAAATTATGATAAATCAGTGAATTTCCTAATACTTTTCGTAATTTTGTTTGCTGGGTTCTTAATAATTATTTCTTGCAATTTATTTGCTTCGCAGGGCTGAGAAGGGTGATATGAAAAGTGAAATGGGGGAGTCAATAAATAATAACGCTAAATGCCCACCGGCTGACCGGGGAGTTCGATACATACTGTTTCCTATACATATTATAAAGGGGAAATTTCATAATCAGATGTTGAAGTTTAAAATTAAATCTTGTAATATTCTTGATGACAGATGAAATTAAAACAATAATGGGGTCGATTCTGATGTTCCAGACTAGACAAAACTAAACCAAAATTGGCGTTTATCGTTAAACAACCTTGATATTTTAACAGGACTAAACCTAATTTTGTTATAGTTTAATCTAGTCGGGCACAACGGAATCGACCCCAATGTTAATTAATTATCAGATTGTAACCATTGATTACTTTCTTTTAAATTTTATTTTAATTTTATCATTGTCAGATGGGCCATTTAACAGAATGGCTCAATTGACATTGAAAAAATAACTCATACATGCATAAATGTTACTCAACAATCATAACACAACTCAACAGTTTAAATCCAACCATTCGTGTTATATACTTTAATTTGCTCAATACAGAACTTGATTATGGCAAAAGGGTCTTTCATCAAAGTATTGATTGCAGCCATTTTCGAAAATTGAAGAAAATAATATTTTTTATACCATTGTCAATCTTTAGCTAAGATAAATCTTATTTTTCCGTGAGTACCAGATTTTAATTCTATATTCTTTTGTTTTCGAAAAATGGTCGACATTTAGCTTGTGAACTATTAGACGAAATATTATATGGCTGATTTCGAAAAACTTGATCGAACTACTTTCTTCATTATTTTAAAGCGTAGATAGATGTAGATAGGTAATAATGGTGTAAAAATTGTCTAGCTAACTTTTAGGCTGGGATATTTAGTCATTTGGGTTAGTTTACCTACCTTACTCTCCAAATCGAAAACGACAGTGACGAGCGTTGGTACGCCATAATGGTAGGAATAGGTAAGGCTCTAGTATCATGTTCCAGCGAATCATCAAAGAACTGTACCACAGCGAAAGTTCTTATAACTGAAATGATACTCGCTACTACAGTTATTATGTACATGAACAAAGATTCAAAACTATTAAATAATTTATATTATTGCTCATCTCTTCGTTGATCTGTCAGAACACGGAATGAAGCATAGATGTACGAAGTCCTGGGTTTGATGCCCTAGTTTTTTTTAAGACTTGATTGCCTGGGTTTGAAGTAATGCTTATATGGAACTAAGCTTACCACAATACATATCATGGGGTAAAAAAAAACCCGACTGCAAAACCCCCCTTTTTTCATTTGCGGACGCCATGTAGATAATTTATATAGCCTATGTTACTACCACAATTGTGACCAATCCAACGACATCTCATCTGTCACAGATTTTCTTTCGAGTCCCAATCACAGACAAGTTAGTCTGTTTGTTTGGTTTGGTCAATCGGTTTTTGTAGAAAAAGCTTTGACCAAAAAAATAAATGTTCTACCTTCGGAACATTGATTGATTTACATAATGAACGGTTTCTTCTAGATTAAGCGATCAGTAGAATACGGAATATGATGTAGTAAGTTAATTTTTATCCGACTGCGTCAGAAGGAGGGTAATATTTTAGAGTGTATGTATGTCCATTTTTTGGCTTGTTTTTATACCTAACAGTTGGACGGTTTTAGACATATGATGTGGCATTGGATTTGTCAGAATTGTGGTGGTGATATAAGCTATATAAATTTTAAAAATGGCGCCCGTACATTGAAAAAAAGGGTCTAATGGATTTTTTTTCGCAGTAGGGTATTTTGTTATTGTGTTTAATATTTTTTTGTAGTACCTAATTAAATACGATTATATTAGATTCGATAGCTGTTTTATATATTTATTTGATTCGAGGGAAAAGGCTCACAGCCCGTTACGTCAGCGTTCCAACGGGTGAATTCATGGAAAGCGGAAAAGTGGACTATGCCCTATTCCCTTATGGAATAAAGGGTGTGAAGAAATATACATACATATAAGTCGATTTTTATGTAGAATCTTAACCATTACATGTCAAACATCGTTCCTTTATTGGTTTAAATCTAGTTCACATAGTCAATACAATGAATCACAAGATTTACGATACCGTCAAAATTGTTTTATCATCCATAAAATTTAACAAAAGCAATTCGAAATCAATACTAGCAGTTAGAACCGTCTAGCGTAAAGCATGAAGATGAGTCGTAAAGAATAGGCGGCACGGGGAAACTTTTCCCATGGAGGGCATAAATTGGATTCGGAAGCAGATCACGTAACGGTTAAGAGTTCACAAAACTGTGCCATAAATCGGACGCGCGGAGGTGCGCCGGAGACAAACGGCGCCGGACGCGAACAACAAATCTGTTGAGACTACTTTAACTAAAATAAATTAGCCAAATAGTTATTTTAGGTTCCGTATTTGCATTTTGAAATTTTTTTCCTACCTTGCATTACCTTTTTGACTTTAAATTTATTTGAGTATTTTATTATTTATTTGAGTTTGCGATTGAACGTTTAATAAGTAACGTCAAGAGTTCACATAACTGAGCCATAAATCGGACGCGTGGAGGTGTGCCGGAAACAAACGGCGCCGAAAATGAACAACAAATTTATTTAGACTACGTTTAACTAAAATAAATTAGTCAAATAGTTATTTCACTCTTCATGTATGCGCTTTTTAAAGGAAAAAGTTCCTACTTCTATTCTCTTTTTAACCGGCTTTGATATAGGAGGAGGTTCTCAATTGGTTTTTATTTTTTATTTTATATGTATGTTACTCGATTACTCGAAGACGCTTGGACCGATTTGGAAAAATTTTTTTTGTGTGAAAAGGTATACTTCACAGGTAGTCCAAGTAAGAATCTGATGTTAGGATCCCGTGAAAATGGAGTGAGATTCCCAAATTTTATAAGCGTAAATACTGTTTCTGTTGGGTTTATTGAAGTTGGTTTATGTTTTGGTCAATAAAAATAATACTTTTTAATCATCATTTTTTTTAATTTACCGTTTCCATCGACGGCACTTGGTGAAATACACTCATCATTATATTTTGATTAATAACACTTGGACTATTTCACTTTTATTGCCTTTAATAGCCTTATATAGGTCAAACCGGTAGACTTTAAATAAATAAAAGTGAAATAGTACAAATGTTATTAATCAAAATATAATGAAATGGTATTACCCACGCAAAATGTTTTTACCAAAGAATGCCCTATGGGGTCACAATGTGATGCACAATTTATTGATAATAAATCGAAATTGTTGACAACACAATTATTATCTCATCAAATAATGATAAACGCATGCGTATTATTTAGTATTCAAGATAATCGCTATAATGGGTTTAAATAACAAAAAGTTGCTGTTTTTATTTTCTAAGTTTGAGTAGTGGTATTTGCCGCCGTTCGCTGGTGTGATAAAACGCTCCAGTTTCAAATCGAGGGTCAGTCAAAGCGTGCGCGAACCAATAGCATCCACCATTAGCACGTGCGTTGGATTTTTAAATTTCAAAATTGTTAGTCTATATGTTAACTGTGGCGTCTATTACAATTTCTATTTTTGAATTTCAAATAAAAAAATGACTTTAAGAAAGATTTATTCATTATTATGTAAAATAATTATATTAGAATTGAATATAATGACAATATTAAATGCGGCCGAAAACATAGATTTTCCAGCGACCGACCAACAGACGAATAACTTGGCTGCAGCCGTTTGCAGTGAATTATTTTTCAGTTTGGTAAGTTCTAATTTATTTTAATAAAAAACCTATTTAATGTCATTTATTGTTCAGAAATTATATTAAACATAAAAGACAAAAGTGTTCCCATGTTTGTCAATATAAAAGTACATTATGCCAAAAAAAATATATTAAAATTATTTACAATAATTCTTTATTGTATTATAGCTGTGATTAAAATTAATTCGTGATTAAAAATAAGATACATATGAATTTTGATTACGCGATAAAAAAAACGATTTTACCCACATTTGAAAATATTTCACATTATGTTATTAAAACTAGAAATAAGTTTTAATATTAAACCCTGACACATATAGCTAGTAATAGGTAAATATATATGAAACGTGATTAAATACTAAAGAATTTTCATTTAACACCGTACACATTTTTTTTAATGATTTTTAGGATGCTTGCTATATTTAATTTTATGCCTTGTCTACATAGACATAGCGTATAATTTGAATACAGGTCCTCCTAAACAAAAACAACAATTTGTAAAAAAACAATACTGGTTAAGTAAATGAGATAGCCCAACTAATAGGGCAGAATATATATTCAATTAAAATCAAAATCGATTTTAACATAAATGGCTGTTTAGAAAATTTTAATAGAACACACTTTAGGAGTATAAAAAAAAGAAAATTATTTTCAAATTGAGAACCTCCTCCATCTTGTTGACTAATAAAATAGTTTACAATTTATGCGAAGAAATAAATATACATACGACAAAAATCTTATTCATCTTATTTTAAAGGTTAGCCGTTGTTGGTGGAGTAATCGCATCTGATTTTTGCCCGTCTGAAAGACATTTATGTTTCGAACATATGTATATATGTCCATTTTTTGGCACGCCCCACAACATAAAAGGCTGAATGGTTTTTGACATATGAGGTGTCGTTGGATTCATCAGAATTGTGGTAATGACATAGACTATATACATTTCGCTCGAAAATAGAAAAAAGAGGACGGAAATCGATTTTTTACAGAATAATTGCTTGTTGTCTCGAGCCAATGTACGTCATGATTTATTACTTCTCTTTGATTTGATCCGTGAAAGCTATCCTCCTTCTGTCCCGTCTCATTTCCTTCTACTTTTCCTTTCAAGATGTCCTTAATGCAGTCGTCATGTCATATGGCCAAACCCTATTGTATGAATATAATTATTTAAAAAAAAAACGATTTCCATATAAGAATATCATCAATATAGTTATTAGACTACTAGCTGGTACATGTCACATGGTCCTACGAAAATTTGAGCGACCCCTGATATACACTTTTTGAGATATCTCAAAAAGAATAATCTCTGATCATACGTTAATAGTTAATACGTACTATAATACCTTATTGTCTATTATTAGAGAAAACTCAAAAAGTATTCGTCAGATCTTACTCAAATTTAAATGGGACCACATGACATGAAATGACAAAAAAAACCTCAAATTCGGTACATCCAGTAAAAATTTATGAGGAAACAAACACAAAAAAAGAAAAAAAATACACGATTTAATAACCACCTCCTTTTTCGGAAGTCGGTTAAAATTTAGAACCGCAAAAACTGCTGGACAGATTTTAATGTCGTTTCGCACAGATATATGCTTAGTCTAGCTTAAAATATACGTTATAATTTATTACGATAAATTACTAGAATTTTTATATATTAAAGCGTTTGCCCGATCAGCTAGTAATATACATATATACTTCTTTGTCGACTATTATGACCGTGTATCTATTGGTCACAGTCGTACCCGGCACCTCACTACATTAAATACGAATATTAATTCTAATTATTTTTTCGTTGTTCTAGTGGTATTTATATTTGTATAGACGGACAAGGTCTTAACTTTAATTAAATGTTTTAAGTGGTTTCAGTCCTTTTGATAATTATTTTTATGCACCAAAACAAAAATCAAATTTCATAAAATATAGGACCTCATCTGAAGGTTTACCTAATAAAAAAATGGCGGAGTAATCGCGTAACATTGTACAACACTCATACTAATATCGTACAAATATAACCTCTTCCTACCTCTTTAATAACTTTAAACACGAATGAGTAAATACAAGCTTTTCCTTTTTGAAGTCGGTTAATCAAATTTAAATGGATCCACCTCGGAAACATGACCTACAACTACGACCTAACAAAAAAATTCGTAAAAATTGATTCATATCAAAATCGGCTCATAAAAGACGGAGTAGCATCGGGTTTAAAAAAATCGAATTGAGAACCTGTTGAAAATTGTTTAATAATGAGCTGTCCGGGATTGAATATTCCCATCTATTACGAAAGGGATGGGATACATGGGATTCATATATATCCCGGAAACTACCTTATTGCATTTCTGCTTATCTGGCTGGGAAAAACAGATAATATTCATCCTTGATTTAATTTTACCCGGGTTTTCAACCACGTTTATCCTAATGTCTGCCTTGTCGTTCGAGTGGTTAGCGTATACGCCTAATATCGCCAATCGCGTGTGTATTTCTATGTATTAGTACCGTTGATTAACACCCAAATCACAAGCAAATAATTTACTTTAGTTTGGGGTTAAATCAATTCGTGTAATTTGTCCTATAAATATATTTATTTTATAAAATATATTACATGACCGTGGTGGCCAGCTTAGACAAAGCTAATTGTTATCGTAGTCAAATGGGGCCAATCTCGAGTAATTTTCCCCCGTGTTGGTCCAGGCTTCGTGGGTAGGCCAGCTGCCTTCCTACCAAGCTGCTCTTAAAAAGCGAGCGAAGGTTTTACAAGACTCTATCTTCCGAATTGGTGCTGCAACAATACCAGTGTTTGCCACTGGAGAGTAAAGTAGGCGGTACGCAAGAGTCTCATCTTCCCAGACACCATCCCAAGCAACATTAACACCTTTGGTGTATATAGGCGAATATATCTTACCATCAGGAGATCCGTCTGTTGTTTGCTTTCCTATGAGAAAAAATATATATCATCATGCCAGGTCTCTCACAATGTAATAAAGAGAATCGACCGACGATTCAGATTTCACACCCATTTCGCTTCCTCAACGTTCACTCACTCTTTTCATGTACTCTCCTGGATTTCTATGACATTTGACTCCGTCCACTTCCAAGGCGCAATCAATTTGGTCGAGATAAATCACTGGAGATTTCCTATGGTACTTAATAGACGTGTCCACAATTAAATTTTCGACAAATCGTAAATTTTGTATAAGTGTTCGAGGCTGATATGATTCATAAATTCTTAAATGTATAAAATGATTTATTATATGAAAGCATTTATATTCCGCCCCTTAGTATTACCAAGGGCGACTTGATTGCACAATCAAGAACATTGTGATTAAACTATGACACATACATGTTTCTTAAATATTTAACTCAAATTTCTGTCTTTTAAATATAAATTGTGAAATAGTTGTA
>DVZW01000494.1:0-10257 GCA_018237805.1 Mesosemia grandis
CATTTATATAATATCATATATATAATAAAGTTGTTATATAATTTAAAAAGTTATATATTATATATTTACGATTCGAATTAGTGTTAAACGTAAAATAAATATTACTAATATTTTACGGCGGTTAACATTCATTTTCTAATATTTCACCACTGTTTCTGTTCATCGTGATATGGAGTTTGAAAATAAAAATACTAACATCTGTATACAATCCAGCATCACATGTCAAATACATATATATCACTTGTGCGTAACCTGAGGTCGCTATCATTTACATCGCAATGGGAGCGCCTGAAAGGAAACCTTTTCTTGACAATGGGGGGCAAATTAATGTAGGAAAAAAGCGGTTTGGGATAGGTGAAATGATACTATTTTCTCGGATGGCTGAGGTTGGGAAAGTAGTCGTAATTATTGGTGAAATTATTACTTATTGTCATTATGCACTCCAATCTCTTATTGTTCCCGCGAAAAACAAACCTACAATGTTTGTGTTCCTTTATTATATTAATGGTCTAGTAATTAGTAATATGGATTAGCTAAAATAAAGATGGTTATATTTTTAACACCAACTTACTCAAATATTCATCAATATTTATCAACATATTTATATAATGGTTCACTTATGCAAGAAACAACATTTCAGTCTCAGATACGCAGGCGGATCTTCTGATAAGCGACGGTCATCTCTTACCATCAGGAGATCTGCCTCTTAGTTTGCTTTCATGTAAGATAATATGTAAGACAAATACATAGACAATGTTTTTTCTTGTCGGTATTTATCACTCGCTGGATTTGCTACGCCCGCAACGGCATAGTGCGCGTATTTTTTATAGTTTTAAATCAACTTTAATGGAGAGTTCTTTTACAATATCAGTCTACAGTGTGCGTCTAGATCGAAACAGAAGTAACTACGCCAAATTTCGCTAGAAGTTTTAACTAAGACCAAATAAATAATAGTTTCGAAATTGACTATTTCTTACGTTTGCGTTCAAAGGGGGACTCTGGGACTTTGGTAATGAGATCTCTGCCTACAGCTTTATATGTCAAAGGTTTGCTGATATTATATATCCAGTGTAGAAAAAAATCAGAAATTATAAAATATATCTACACTTAAATAGTATTAAAAGATTCAAATTTATTGCCTCGTTGGCATAGCGGTACCGAAGTCGAAAAATAATGCTCGAGTTCCTGGGTGCAATTAGATCATGCAAAAAAATAGTTTAATGAGAATATTCCATTTTTGTAAAATTTTAAGTCCAGGGATAGTATATCTGCCAAATATAGTGGCAGGCTTGCCACCTATGACATCATGGGACTTAATATCATCGACTAATCATTGGTGTGTTTTAGTGACATTACACTAATGCCACTGGTATACACTCGCACTTATACACACTTGTACTAATTAACACCCACCCTGTGTACCCCTATACCTACACTATGATAATGGATATGATGATATAAATAAATGTTTCAAGAATTACGAGTATGAAAGGGTAAAGCTCTGTAACGAAATGAGCGACACGGTTTTGTCACGTCACTAGCGGGACTAGTAAAACAACTAGTTCTAAGATGTTTTTACTTCAATATCGGAAATAGTGTTTTATTTGAGACGTTAAATCTGAAACCGGTCACGCTGACATTCAGAGCGCGGTGCGTATCAAGTATCGATCTGGTGAGTGGTAAGTCAGCTGCGTCGGCCCACATTTTACGCTCATCGCCGATCGCAACATCTCGTTAAGAACGTCCATCCACTACTGGGAATATGTAGAAACAATCAAATCACAGTTATTTTCTAGAACATCTTGGGATGCACCAGCCCATTACATTACTTACTAGAACAGGGGTTCCCAAACTGCCAAGATGCGATACACCCATCAAATACCCTTTTGTTTTATAGAGAAAATGTCATGATTTCTAACAAAGCTCTGAAAAAATTGACAGCAACATATGAGGAGCAGCTATCGTTGGCTCCCTACTTTAGGGTGTTAGTAATGAGATACGAAAACATAATTTCACGAAAACCTGATGACTTTTCTACGGAACTCATTTTAAGTATCATTTAGGAGTCTTAGAGATAAAATTGCAGATCGCAACATGTTACTAGACAGTATTTTTAACGTATAATATGATTTATACGTTAGTACTTCTTGGTGAAAATTTGACAAATTCCATTTTTTTGCATTAAAACCATGCCCAAACCAACGCTTCGATGTGTTGGCTATATAGAAAGCGTACCGAATTAACGATTGATGAAACAGGTGTAAAATGCAAAATGGACAGAAGTCGGTACCATGGCAGACCACGACTGACTTATCTCGACTACATTGATCGCGTTTAGAAACAAGTCAAGAGTCACTGAAAGCGATGAGAAATGAAAACGAAAAGAGTGATAATGTTTATGAAGCGAAAGGAAATGTCTGAATCGTAATGTTTGACGTTCGGTTCTCTGTTTTCTCCGCAAGCGTTATGATATAATCACTTAGAATATTCAAAAATGATTTAAAACTCTAAACGAGTAGGTTTTAATTAAATAAACCTGAATGCAGTTATACGTTATTGCAATAATTGGCATTCAGAAATTGCAGAGATTTTTTTGTAGTTTTTTTTAAATACCTTAATTTATTAACTTTCACATCCTATAACATTGTTGTGATTATAACATTTTTACTTAGACAGATTCTATATTTTTCTTGTACCAACTCGATTTATTTATCACCCTAAATGAGTCTTGTTTTTTTAGTCTGGCTGATAAAACTAATAAGAAATATACAAAAAAAAAAAACCTTTACAGAAATAATAGAAACAAATCTTATACAAAACAATGTTTAAATTCTATTTGTAATACGAATCAGTAAGTTTTTATGAGATTAGTACATAAGATTCCGTCCTTCCAGGCTATTATTGAACCGTCACCTAAAAAAATGCCTGAAACCTCTTCTTTTATTTAGTCTGTCCCCTTCTACCTCCTTTCTAATCCACTCCTCCTGTTTTTTTCCAAGAATAATAAGAGATGATTCTTCCGTCCCGGGCTATTATATTTCTAGGTCAAACTTATATACTCGAAAAAGTACCTAATATATTTTCTTTTATTATGTTTATTATATATGTGTGTTGTAATTAAATCAAGAAATATATACGTAAAATAAGTACAAGTGTTTTTACTCTCATAATAAACATAATGGAGTTTTAACAAGTGCCGACGATTCAAAGTGTAAATTATATTTTCCTTTACCTGAAACTTCTTTCTTTATACAGACTGTCCCCTTTAACTTTCATTGTAATCTCCTTCTTCTTCTCTCTCTTCCTGAGAATTCTTGTCTTGGCGACGTGACTCATGACTAATTACCACGGCTTTTTACAAGCCTGGACCTTAGATAAAAATGTGTGTATCTGTGTATGTGAATATAACAATAAACAAACACAAGCAAATAAATGAGAAAACGACTGATGAATAAGGAACTAGAAATTGTACAGTCTAAATACATACTTCCTTTTATGTAGATATTATGTCGAGAAAGCTTTGCAGCTAAGGACGCTTTCGGCGTATCAGTAGTGATAGTAACACAAGCCACAGTTAAAAACTTCATACGACTATTCAATAGACGCTAGTAACGAGGCCGACGTTTGCAATCTACCAATTAGTAGTTTTGTAAATTTTTGTAATTTTCCGACCTATGTCACTGTCCAAACTTTAACTCAGCTAAGAATTTCGGTAATTCTTTGGAACGGTATAAAGTAAAGTCTTTTTCATGTCATCTTGGTCATGTCAAAGTCATGTCTTTATTTTGTCATATTTATGAGTTTATTTTAATTTTTTTTTAATTAGTATTTAATAATTACATTAATATCTTCACAAAGGGGTAGACAAAGATGAAACTAGTATACACCAGCGGCGTTAGTGCAAATTTTTCAATAGTTCGTATTTCATAAAATCTCGCAAGATCACATTATACCATTTTTGCGCCCAAAATAGGATTAGCGTGCATTTTACACGACACCGCTACCACTATGCCAAAAAGGAAACAATTTTCAGATCGGACAAACAGTTTTGTGAATTTCTTCAATTTTTCTGAAGTACTAGAGTATCCCGGATTATGTGGCCTATGTAGCGACAAGCTTGCCACCTATCACAGAATGGGACTTAAATATCATCGGATAATCCTGGGTGTACTAGTGGCACGTAAGTGTGTACTAATTTCACCTCCTCAGGAATATTACGCGTGATGATATTCATTCTATTTTTTTACAAACATGTATCGTGAAATAAATACAATATTGCGGTGCTTACACTCTGTTAATATTGTATGCGCTTCATTATTGTGGTTCAGTCGTGAGGTAGTTTGCATAACGCCAGATGTTCGGTGACTCATAACACGGCCGGTACCTCTTCAGATAAATGTATTCCAATACACACTTATGCTTATGCATTGGCTTAATTTACTTACAGTACATAATTGATGACTACATTGGCTATTCTTTAGATATATTTTTACCAGGCGATTGCGATTGTTACGATCTTCGATTGTTGAATGTCATTTGGCTGAAATGAAGATTATGATTCCAATGGCCTTGTTAATAAATGACTAGCAGGTCACCCCAACTTTATCAGGGTAAAAAGTAAAATTTTATCCAGTGGATCCCTGTGTAAAATCCGTCCAGTAGTTTTTGCGTTAAAGCCGGAAAACAGGTAGACAAAAATTTCAAAATGATGTTTTTTAGCTTGTATTATGTATGTATATACTTATACGAAGGCCTCTAGGAATTTTTTTACTAAAATTTTTTTTTAATGTACAGATTCAACTGTTATATTTTACGAACTACCATCTCGCACTACCCCAAGCCACATTTTTCGACATAATTATAGGTAAACTGTAAGAAAATGCCAGTAGGCATTAAGTTCGCCTTTTGTCGTTATTCATTAAAGGGTTTTTTTTTTATAAAGAAAACTAAGATAATATATTGGAAAGAGACAATTAGAACTGATGTAAGGATAATTTAGTGCTGGGTCAAGTGGTCAATACATAAAATTATATGTCTTGGACGTGCTTTTAATAAGAATGGAAGGTACACTGAAAGTTTTGAGAGAAGAGTGAATGCAGGGAATAAAGTGAATGTGGCTTTGGGTACGCTACTAGAAAGTAAAACCATAAATCTGAAAGCGCGGCTTATGTTGCATAAATCCATGCCTAATTCGACGTTATTGTACGGAATCGAGAGTTGGATATGGTCGAGAGTTCGAGAGAAGATAAACGTGGTTGAGATGAGAGTTCTATGGAAAATCTTTAGGGTCTTACTGATTGCGTTCGTAATCAAGAAGCGAGAGAAAGAGTTGGCCTAAAAGCAAGTATCGGTATAAAATGAGAAAGCATGCTTCGCTGGTTCATGCATGTCAGATCAACGACTGATGAAAGAGAAATACAATGTAAAAGCAGATAAAAGTCGGTACCATGGCAGACACAGAGTGACTTGATCTTGACCAAATTGATCGCGCCTTAAACGAATTTCGAGGGGAAAAGGGTGATGCATGTTAAATGAGTGAAACAGTTGGCTCACTGTTTTCTCTGCTTAACCTGCAAGGGATCTGACGTGATGATATAACAAAAATAATAACGTGAGTCGCATCGTTGGCATAGCGGTAGCGGTGTCGATCTAATATGCATGAGGCGGGGAACCCGGGATGGGTCCACATCCCAGGTCGGGCGACAGAATGTGTTTTATGTAATTTTCTGTAAAAATTCACTTCCCCGGACTGGAATATGTACCCGGTATAGACAGGTTTGCCACCTCCCACATGATTGGACTTAATATCATCGGCTAGTCAGCTACAAGTAGATACTAAATACTACTAATAATGAAATGTGTTAGTCAAAAACTAATCGTATCGTTTCATAAGTATTGTTGTGTTAAATAATTCGTTTATATTGTAATAAATATAAACGGATTATTAAGTAAATATACAGTATTTCACGTTTGTTTAAAAATATAAGAAAGCTAAGTGTACAAGTGTATTTGTATAACGTAGTTATTGTCCGGGATTCGTGTAAAAATGAGGCTAGTTGTCTGTTTTTCTATTGCGTTTTTTGTGATTGATTGAGTGACAAAACTTTTTAAGATTTTAATTCCATTTATTTAATTTTTCAGGTAAATAGAACTAATAAAGTTAAGAATGGTGAAAGTTCCGACTCGGAGGGCGAAACAGTGACAGAAACACAACAGGTAATAATTATTATATCGACTTGTCTAGTTCCGTATTTTTTTTAAACCAATTCATCATGATATGTTCGTTGTGCAAAAAGCAAACCAGTTTAGTTCCAAAGAGACTCGATTAGAAAAGGATGTTGCTGCTATATCTAGTTAGTTTCCCAATGGTTATGATGTAATGGTCCGAGCCTAACCCCAAGCGATAGATTCCCTTGAATTGTTGTCAGTGCTATCCTCTTTTCCGACCGGTGATTCCCCCCACGTGTGACGAGTTAATACTAGATGACTCCATAGATGACTCCTCTCGTCTGGCTGTCGTGGCGTGTCCAGCCTGTTACAGCTGGAATAGTCTCAAAATCATTCAGCCAGACGAAATCGATGAATACGCAGCAGCAATTTTTAAATAACGGCACTAATTTTTTTAAGCATATGTAAAAAAAAAACAATTTTTTTAAGCATATGTAAAAAAAAAAACAATTTTTTTAAGCATATGTAAAAAAAAACAATTTTTTGCATTCAGCGTGCAGAAAATATTTTACATTTTTTTATTTTTGAAAACTTGCTATCAAGTGTGGGCGGATTATAGAATTTACCTGCGACATATAAATATCTCGGGGATTGGTTGATGTTATTGGTGTGGTAGAGTCATTAAAAAGTATGACATTTTTTTTTTATCTATTATATTCTCGAGTGGTTCTCTGGGCTTCGTGTGAAGAATAGGCTAACTGTGTTTGTGCCAGGCAGAACGTACGAGGCGAGCGAATGTTTAACAAGTCACCACCATTGTGACTACTTTCTAACATAATATTTTTTTATATAACCGTAATGTCGTTTGTGACATAGACCACAAACTGTCATGAACAGTTGTTAGTGTCTAGCTGTAACCAGAAATTACACAGTTCTGGAACTATCTAGAGTAACGCTAAAAGAGCAAAATTTTATATTTCCATCTTATTCTCTATCCTTCTCCTGTGTCTCGAGGTCTATTTCGTGGAGGACAAGGAGCGTGCCGAGAGCGCCATGGGTGGCGCTGTTCCCGCCGCGCCACAGAACGTCATCGTGTGGGTAAGTGCGTCTTGGCGTTTTTAACCAACGGAAAAAAAGAAGGAGGTTCTCAATTGGATACGTATATTGGTTTTTATGTTAGACTACGCATAACTTTATACAGAGTTGACTGTTGATATAGTCGGAAGTTTGAACCATGATATTTTGAACAAAAATTATATTGAGGTATTAAATTATCTTTAGAGATATGTACGTATTCTTAGCTACACGTACCTATTAGACTACATTGATGATATTCCTAAATTGAAGTCGGTTTTTTTAGTGTATAAAAATAATTATATTAGATGAAGCTACATCATAGAAACTATGTAATTAAATCTTAAGAATCTGAATTACACGCACTTCTAATTCATGTGTCGTTATGAAACTTGGCGATTATATGTAGATTAGATGAGTATACAATATTGTGATACCATCGAGCTGGTCTGATTATGGGATTGAAAGGTGGCTGGAGGAACCTTGAACTGCGTACTAGTAAACACATTGAGTTTTTATTATTAGATTCGTCTTAACATTTTCTGTTTATTTCTTTTGATAAAAGCGTGTTTTTCAAGTTTTTTTAAAATATTTATTTATTGACGCCCGGATTGATACTACCGCCTTATTGTTAAATTGGTCCCCGATACGTAGTAATGGGTGTTCCATTTGATAACGACCTCTCAGGAACTCATTCTCTCAGTGGCCGGTCCGTAAGCGAAATGTTCATTTATTTTTTTGCACCCGACTTAACTTATTTCCTATTTTATTCTCTTAAATAAAAATGTTTAATTGTCTTTTTGTTTCGTAGCCGCACGTGTCGAGTGCGAAGTGTATACACTCGGACGGGCGTCCACGACGAATGCGCGTACCTGACAAACCCAACTACCCACTCAGCCTTTGGTCGATTATGAAGAATTGTATAGGTAAGTGATACAAAATTGGCTATAAGGTTTACAGGGATTTTATTAATTATGATTATAAAAAGAATTTCCTCAATTTATTTTTTTTAAACTAGTAGACTAATGAAGGTTTTGTTGGGTTCGCGGTGGTCGATTTTGAATGCTGGATCGCATTTACCATACCAACTCGTAAATGAACTTCATTTCTTGGTATTGACGTATCCGAACTGTACATTTTGCCCATGATCATATTGAAGTGGCCTAAAAGGGTTGCCTTCATACTTCTTGTTCTGAATTGTGGTCGTAGTTCCAGGCTGCTCATGTTTTAATGGAATTCAATGTTACCAAAGAACTATGCCAAATCACATATCCCACGTTTTGTATAATTTCACGTCCATTATCTCATGAAGGAATAGGTAGGGATCACAATTTCGAGGTCCTCGAATTCACCCTGTAAAAACGTCAACCTGACGAGTGACTCACCACGTTCCCGTCATTAGAAATAACGAGGAAGGAAGAAAAAGAAATGTAGGAAGAGATAAAACAAGAAAGGAAAAAGTGATAGGAGAAAAAGGAGTTCATATATACAATACGTATAGTCTTCGACAGTGAAACGTTGATATTATTCAAATCAAAATTTGGTCGAATTTCGACCACAAGGCGAGTACCGGTCTGTATATTGATAGCGTAAGCCGATTTTTGTCTTGGTGATTATGGGACGACAGCTGTACATGACAGTGTTATGGTTTCGTTTGGAAGAGCTCCAGCCGTAGATTTGCAGAAAAATAAAGAAGGTTAAAGAAATTGCGCGGTTAGACAGACTTGAAGTTTTGCGGGCGACTCAGTATAGTCTTCCCATACATTTATTTTCTCAGTGACAGTTTCCTTAGAAATTCGGCAATCAAAACAGTGATGTTCTAATTGAAATATCGATATTGTATCGGTATTTATATTGAACAAGATGTTTCCGAGTTTTTGTACGCATTGTAATTTTTACCCGGGATAGATAAGCTATGATACTCAGGAATAATGTAACATTTTAATGTAAGAAAAGTAATACGGTATATAAGTACAGATAGGTAAAAAACCATAAAGTCAAACATAATGTTAGAACTTTTATTTATTGATTTTAATCAAATACAAATGAATCGTAACTCACTCGATGAGCTCTACCGATATTTATTATAATTTCTTATAATTCTAAATGATGCAAGGCCACATGAATTTTCCAATCCGACTTCATAGTATTTTGGGTTCTTCTAACATCCTTAAAATATATTGCAATTTTTTTTGTTGTATTAGTATAGCAAAATTAAATAAAAAACCTTTCAACTCGCGAAAAATAGAATAATATAATAGCATTAATGAAATTAACGAATATTACTATATGTAAAGATGGATCGATATATACTACTAATCACTTATTTGGTCACAACACTAAATGGATATGGTATTTATAAATGTCGTTTGATGGCAGGTAAGGAGCTGTCGAAGATCCCCATACCAGTAAACTTCAGCGAGCCTCTGTCGATGCTACAGCGACTGACGGAGGACTACGAGTACTCGAGCGTGCTGGACCAGGCGGCGCAGTTGGCGGACCCGGCGCACCAGCTGGCCTACGTGGCCGCCTTCACTGTATCCGCCTACGCCACCACGGCCTGCAGGTCACACACTAAAATCTCATTTACGAGTTAGACCATAGAACAGACACAAAGTCGAAGTAGCATGTCTCTAAATCATCTAACATGTAAAGCCAGGCATAATATAACATAAAATCGGAGGCAGTCATGAGGACTGTCGACCGAGGTTAAGACATAAAACTAAAATAAAATGGTTATTTAAAAATATATAATAGTATAATTAATTTGTTACATTATTAAAAAAATGTTTTTATCGCCTCGAATATATTCGCCTATACGAAAGAAGTAATTTTAAATTAAAAGCTTTGTTTATTTCCGCTTGACATCAAGGGCTTGATTTTATATTTTGTTCATTTATAATATTTGTATAAAAGGTAATCCACTTTATACAATAACGGATTATCGTTTATATTTTCAGAACGACAAAACCCTTCAATCCACTACTCGGCGAGACTTACGAATGTGATCGGATG
>DVZW01000495.1:0-10253 GCA_018237805.1 Mesosemia grandis
AAAATAAAAATAGACCCAAAAAAAAAAAGAAAAAATAACAATAATAAATTATAACTAATTATGAACATTCATGATAATAAATTTTATGTTTTAGATAGGAAGTGCTCTTTGAGGAGTCACCTAAATTAATCAAAAGTACGACACTGACGAATCTCACCGGGCAATGAATTCCATAATTTGACAGAATTCTTTAAAAAAGAATGGAAAATGTGTATAATAATCACTAAATTTGCCACTAAAATCATCAAAAGAAGTCTAGAACTATTTGTAACCCACAAATTTGGATCAATTGGTGAGCCTGTAAGACTCGCACTTGTCCGGTTATTATTTGTTTATTTTATTTTTTATGTGTTAAGTTTCATTATACACCGAGTCAACTGTTCATTTTTTTTCTAGAAATCTCATTTATAGAGATACCTGGCCTATTGTCCACAATATCGAAAGTCATGTTTGGTTTTAAAGTATGTATTCTTTGTGTACAATAAAGTGCTAAATAAACAAATAAGACAATTTTATGTTTTTATGGTATTTTTAGGCTTAAGCTAAATGGTAGGTACCTGTAATTTTTCATTCCTAGCATATAATTCTTGTCCGTCCGCAGGTATACCTTGCTTATCTAAATACTTCATGTAGCGTATCTCTCGTAACAACATCACCAACTGTTAAATTAAATCAATTTTTCAATTTAATGTAAGTCTTTGGAGATGTAAAAAAATGATATGCGTTATAGCAACCTCAACATACAAATCAATCTAACTCAGTGATAAAATTCAAAACGACACTCAGTCACATGCGTCAACTAGAAACTAAAACTCCACATCTTTCCAGACACCAAAGGTTACAATGTTAAATTTCTTGAGTCAGTTCATCAGCTATCTTCAAACCGGAAGATGATAATTGAGGTTATGGCAGCAAAAATAAGTAAGGCTGTTGTACCAATTCAGGCAAGCCATCACAAAAATCTACGACCGAGTAGTTACGGTCTCAGTGACATTATGAATGTTTGCTCAGCTCTTACAAGCTATCTAGTAAAAAGGAAGATGGCCTATTACTCACATGAAACTCGGACCAACTCGAAGAATACTTCTAACTAAAACTATACTAAACAGTATAAACACAGAGTTTTTATGTCTACGTACCTCTGGACTGAAGTTATTCCTCACAAATGGAGGATCTCTGTAAATGAGATTCTTTGCAAGATGCACTTTACAGATGCCGGGAACTGTTGCGCACCAAGCCTTGAACTGCTTGTCTTCAAGGACATTCAAATATCCAAGCATCTCATTATGTTTTTGTTTCATATAAAGGGCAAATTCTGATTCGATTATACTATACACCGAAAAAATAAAACAAATTTATAAATATTTAACACTTTCTTACCGTGGTTTATTTGTGAATTCAATTTCCGGCTGAAATTAGACCGAGTTTCACAGCCCACGCATTTTATTAACGGAATATAATATTCCCAGAGGTGTGTATAAGTATGTCAGTACCCTAATTGCAATCGGGAGGATGTGTTTAAATTATCAAGTGTGAAGAATGCAGTGCCAATTGTAACCGAGGACAAAATACAGTCGTTTTGCACAAAAAAAGTGATCTTTGGTTCAACTTGACCTTTGAACTAATGACTTTGGTTCGAGTAAGCGAAGAGGAAAGACAGACTTGTCTGCACATAAATTCTTTATCTACCCGCAACAATAATCATCAATGTTTCATATTATAGATATATCCATTTCTTACGAAAATTACTTGAGGGGGGGGGGATGTAATATTAGGATATCTTGGAACAGTGGGTCAAATTAACCTCTAAAATATCTTACGCAATTAATTAAAACCCTCCTCCCATTAAAACCGGTCCTCCGCTGCCCGTATACTCCCGTTTTCTCACGACTGTGCCAGGTAAATTAAACTCTTAAAGTTCAAATTAATTCGTAAATATTATTACATCCTTTATTTGGATTTTTATATTGAAAGCATTGTAATAGGGATTCCCATACATATAACGACGTATGCTAATTGCTTCTATAGTTTTTAAACTTCTCAGGTTTGTAAAAATATTAATTAACACTTACGGGTCTTCAAACAAAATAAAATCTTCCATTGGTGCCTGAATTCTTCTTCGCAGCTTGTGTATCCACCAAATAATCCCACCCACTGGTGGTAAATACGGATCGACCATTGGCCTTTCTGGACCTTTCGTCAGTTTCTGTAATTATTGAAAAATATTTTAAAGGTTGCCACGAGCCGGCAGACAGCGTGGACGAAACCCCAGTAGATGGACCGACGACATAATCAAGATCGCAGGAAGTCGCTAGATGCGGTTAGCCTAACACTGGTCATCGAGCGATATTTGGGGCAATCCTACACATTGCAGCGAGTGGCTATCGGCTGACATGTTGATGATGATAATGGCTTTAACGGGATACTCACAATTTACTATTCATTATTGATGAGATTGCTGTCTCATGTGACCACAGACCATGTAACTATGTTGGAACGTCGGCATCAATAAGAAAAGTAAATTGTATCCTTTTAGAATAAGTATAAAGTTGGGATTCCACGAAGACTTAAGTTCAAAATCATATAGAGACTATTACTTAAAATTAAGGACTGTTCTGATTAAAATATCTTTTGAGCAACGTGTAAGAAGAGGGCTACATACAGTCAGAAAGTTGCGAACTAACGTAAAAGCCATAAATATTAACTAATGCTGACAACATCGGGCACAAATCCAATCCTGAACTATTAAGTTTTTAGAAAATATATAAATATCATCATACCCACTATCTCCGGGTAGGCAGAGATGAAACTATTACAAACCAGTGGGGCCAGTGTGTACTCGTATACACCAACGATTCGCCGATGTAAGTCCCATGAAGTGACAGGGGGAAAACCCGTCACAATATCGGACACACATATTCGTAAAGTTTTATTCAGAAAATCTGGAAAAACTCATTAAACCATTTTTTATTAGCCTGCCAGATATTTTTTTAATTGAACTGAATCTGGGGTTCTCATGCTTCTATATCCACAACGGTACCACAATTTCTACTAATTCGACGTGGCGGTGGTCATTAATTGATCTAACAATTGTGTTAATGTACTAAGATGACAACGCACCATTAACATTTTTGATGCATATAGGCAACGGCATCTCTTACTGAGGTGATCTATCCGCTTATTTGGCATATGATAAAAATGCCTTATTGGCATAGCATTACTGAACTCGGTATAAGAAGTACGTCAGATCGGACAAAAAAATGATTTAATGAGGTTTATCAATTGTTCCAAAAAACATAACTGCACAGGAATGAACATGTCCCCGACATGGCGACAGACTTGCCACATCATTTAACATTAAGTTCCATGAAGTCATCGCCTAGTCGTGGGTGTACTAGTTGCACGTGAGTACCAGTTGTACTCTTATCTATCCCTTCGTGAATTATGGTCATGATGATATGTATAATATTTCTACAATATAAAATAATGCAACTCACAGCCATTTCTTCATCAAATATTTCTTTAACGGCATCCAAATTAGCATGCATATAATCAAGTAGTCTATGCAGTTTCGGTTTTAATTCATTTTTAATTATGGGTCTATGGAATAAATCTCCCACGATTTGAAAGAACTGAAATAGAGAAATCAATATTATTATTATATGCAGGTACCTTGCGAGGTAATCAAAGAGAATCAAGCGCTAAACATGACAATTCTCATATCGTTCTCGCATCTGTAACATTCATGTCTGAAAAGTCAAAATCATTATTATCAAGCTAACAAGTTAGAGTGGGTGGAGCACGTGGAGCTTATTATTACACTTACAAAGGAAATCACTTAGCGGCATTACCTTAAAAAAATGTTCTAAATTGTGACACTCGTCAAGTCCCTGAGTAAAGAGCGAAGCAAGCCTCCGATCGACGTCTTCCAGTACAGCCTTGTGATTTTTGTAGTCAACTAAAAACCTGGTATCCTCGGGATCCGCAGGATCGTAAGTTATGTTACCCAGGTTTTGGTAAATTATCGTATATTCTTCAAGCACCTGGATAAACATCTTGCAAGTTGCACAACACAAAACCAAGAACATAAAACAAGCAAGCCTTACAGTTACATATGACACACACATCCAACATGGAATCTTACTATAAAAATGAAATTAAATTAAAATGAATCCAAATTAATCGTCATATGGTTGGTTGAATTTATCAAGCGCGCTCATTGGTCATATCAAAAAGCGCGCGTTGCCCTGATTTTCTGTAACATTTCCGTCCTGTTTCACAATGTCACTCCTACAAAAACATTCAGCGACCGAGGGGAAAGATGTAACACATCAATAAGTTGCGCAAATCAAAGACGTAATTGAATTATTTTTCAACAATTCCGCATAATGTGTGACGCAGTACCACCGAGAATTGCGACGGGAAAATCAACCAAAAACACACTCTTGGTGCTTGTACTGCGTCACACCGGTTCCGGTTTGGAGTAAGCAAGTTTAGTGCCACTTGTAAACCTACGGTTAGCCGATAATATTAAGTCTTAAGACAGATGACTAGCCTGTCCCCATATCTAGTACATATCCAATACAGTGTAAAGTTTTTCTGATAAACTACACTCAAATTCCAAGTACTTGTACCCAGAACCTCGTCCATGTATATCTACACTTAACCGCTAGACTAACATGTCGATTATTATTATATAAACACGCCGGGTTCCTACCGAAGTAAGCGGAGTAACCGGAGAGAACCCAGCGTCATACATTAGGAAACAGACACACCTGTTACGCTTCTTTAACATTCGTCACTATTATTACAAGTCTAATAATTATAATAAAGTTTTTAACCGACTTTCGAAAAAGAAAGAAGTATACGTGGTATAATTTTTTTAAGTTTGTTACCTTCGTAACTTTTTAATGGGAGTACAGATTTTGACGATCCTTTTTATATTTGAAAGCCAGTAGTCGCATTCAAATTTGAACGAGACCTAACGAATACTTTTTGAGTTGTCTCTTATAATACGTATTGATGATATTCTTATATGGAAATCAAATCCGTTTTTGTTTTAATGTATAGAATAATAATTATTATATAATACCTACTTTCATACATTCTGTGCTCAGAATTTTTCCTCTCAATCCACAAAACTCCATTCTTTCCAATTTGAATATTTCGACTGTGGCTTCTAAGAGTTCCTCGATCATTTTCAACCGATTCACAAATACGTTAAACCGCATAAACACGCGATCAAAATCGAATGACCAACGCACAGGCATGACGCCCGGTGGAAAAAATGTATTCACCTTATCCCGATTTAACTTGTATGTGTTGCTAGAAATAAGATTAATGACATTAATATATAATTGCTCCTTCATTTCCAGTTCTTTTATCGCTTATCTGCGATATTATTTCAAACCTACTACATATTTATAATTAAAATATCACAGTAGCAACTATTCAGTTATTTTATTTAACACATCATAGTTACTGCTTACTCAGTTACTTCATCATAGTTAATATCATCATGTCTATTATCCCCAAAGGCGTAGGCAGAGGTGAAACGGGTACGTACCAGCAGCGCTGGTGTGTACTATTATACCACAGACCAGCCGATGATATGAAGTCCCAACATGTGACAGGTGGCAAACCTGTCGCCATACCAACCTCATATTCCAATCCCGGGTAGAGAATTTGTCAGAAAGTCCGAAAAACTCATTATACCATTTATTCTCCCGACCTGGGATTTGGACCCAGGACCTCGTGCATCTTAGACCGACACCGGTACCGCTATGCCAATGACGCGAGTAGTTAGTTAAAAAAAAATAGTTTTAGAGAAAAAGAGCTACTGAGTGGTTTCTTCCCGGTTCTTCCCCACAGAACCAGAAGCCTTTCGATCTGACGATAAAATATTTTTTAATTAATTAACGTCTAATTGTTAGAAATAACTGGCTGACACTCGCAACTTCGTTCGCGTAAAAACACTCACATAGCTATCCCACGTGAACCGTGATTTTTTGCGGGATAAAAATTAGTAGTGTGTTATTCTGCTATATGAGCTATTTTATTGTAGTTTCCTTCGGATCCATTCATTAGTTTTGGCGTGAAAGACATCCTTACAAACTTTCGCACATATAATATTAGTAAGATAAGATATATTAAGATTAATGACTTACACAAAATGATTAAGTATAGCAAGTGCTTTCCTGATCTTTAACAACTGTTCATCGGCTTCACCTTGAAATATTCCGATCGGGTCGATTGAATTTGTACATTGCATGATAACTAAATTACAAACTTCTCGCAATAGAGCTGAAAATAAATTAATTAAAATTATTTTTTAGCATATAAAGTCACCAAGTTTACAGACCTCCTAAAGGTAAAATCTACTGCCTATAGATACCAAATGTGTTAATGGTGCATTGCCAAACTTGAGGCTGTAATCTTGAATTGTTTTACAGCACTTGTACTATTTCACTGTTATTATTTAGAGTTCAAAAACCAACCGGTTTCGCTATTTAAAGCATCCTCAGGGCTACACAACTTAATAAACTTAAAAAACAACCCATTGAAGATCAATTTACATAAAAACGTGATCAATCATTATGTTCAATGCCTGCAGTGCCCAAAAACTATATTTAATTTGTCTTAGCGATTGACAAATAATTGATTACCTAATATTCTGATCGAGTGTTATCTTCGATCGAATGTTAATATCCCTTGTTTAATGGAGTGTTACAAGGAATATCTATTATTTATTTATCTTCACACCTTTATCCTCGAATAGAAGTCTAGAGAGACGTGTCTTTGTACATAGTAACAGTAGTATAGTAATATGTTACTACTTAAATTATCAACACATAGATGTTTTTTTTTGCTAAGCTTAGGAATCCAGGAGACAGGTGGCAAACCTGTCGCCATACCGGGCACATATTTCAGACCCAGGCAGTGTTTTTTTTCAGATCACCTGAAAACTTATACCATTTTTTCGTCCGACCTGTGGTTCGAGTCCAGAACCTCGTGCATCCTATATGGACACAGATACCGCTATGCCAAAAACGCAGTGAATAATGCTTGGTATTAAAATATACATACAAATACTGCACTGTAACATTGTTGTGGAGCACATTTGATACCCCCAAATTATTGTGGTTTTGAGTTATCTTACAAATGGTTTTCATTTGCCTTCTGTTCATTTTTCATTCAAATAGCAATGCTATATAAAAGCTTTTGTTTCACAATCCAGCCACGATTCATTTAAATTGTGTCGTAAACTATTTTGCAAGTCATATTCACAGGAGATGTGGCTGTGATGTCAGGAAGGTTTTTATGTTTCATTTTTTATGTCAACTACAGGTTTTATAGGCAAAGAGATATGTGAACGGGACTTTAGATATTGTAATATTTACAGAGTATTTCTTTTTCACGGTCTACATTTTATCCCTCTTCAGAGCCGGAGAAAAGATTTCCATTGAAATTCAAATTATTAACGTTAAAATTAAAGACAACCCAGACTTATCCAGAAAACCTAATTATAGAATTACGCAAAACGCTTAGAAAATTTTCAGAAATATATACCGAACAATTTTTGATATAATAAAATTAAATTCCTATTTCTGTTTCTTCCATTTCCTTATAAATTTAAATGTGAAATTGAAAATGGCTTTCGAGTCATCTTGTTATTTTGATTTGATATATAAAACTTTCCAAACCAAAGGAGACTTCGACGTTGTTAAGATTTTATTGACGCAGCTCTCAATACTTCGAATCCGAAGGGAGTGTATTATAAATTATTGTTATCTCATCACCAAGGAAGGATCTATTTGTCATATATTTTCCTCATACTTAGGGCGTCCATTAATTAAGTAACTAAACCTACTTTGGGGAGAGGAGGGATCTCGGCAAATATTGTATTTTTTTAGAGACAGTAAAAAAGACAGTAAATATTTTTTAATTATATTTTTGTTAAATTGACTTGATTTGACTTAAATAAAAATATTAAGCAATATTTTTTTAAGAGGTACATTCAATTTGGAAAATTTCACGTGAAATTGAAGGAGGGGTGTGCTAAATCTCATGAAATCTCACTAGAGGGAAAAGAGGGCGGGGGGGTTAAAATATCTCATATTATCTCACGTAATTAATGAACGCCCCCTTATTCATATGAATGAATGAATTGAATTGATGGACTTACTATTACAATTAAAATAGGAAGTAATAACGTTGTTCATACGTGTATGCGTTGAATTAAAAATTAGTTAAATAAATAAATACCATCACTACCGTTATCGTCGCAGGAGTAAGTAGATGTGCAACTAGTACTCATGCACCTATCTCTTATACATATCTAACAAATAAAATATAAAATAAAAAACCTTTTATTTCGTTGCAGATACAAAGAGAAAAACTTTTAAATTAAAATATATTTAGTCTAATCCTATGTTAGTTACGTGAATCCATGTGGTGTAGGCTGTTTTTTTCAATTAATCTTTCCAGAAAGCTACAGGTTTACCTCTCCTACTATCACCTTGTGTATCCTCCTATGTGGTCAGCCTCTGGGTCCAATTCTGATCTCGTAGGCGAGCCACATGTCTGACCCACTTCCATTTTAGTATTTTAACGTGAACCAGTCCATCCTGTGCCTCGGTGAAGTCTTATTTTATATTTTTTTCTAGTTTCATTTTACTGCGTTCTATTCTCCGTAGGTACGGTGTTATTTTTACCACCCATGCACCCAACGGCAACGTAAGCTGCCGAATCGGGATATTTGTATTGAAAAATATGTTTACCTTTAATGTTTGTACGCAGGTAGTATATAGGTAGGAGCTCTATGAACGGGACAACAATTCACACGGTATAGGGATCAACGGGATAAAATTTTGATATGTACCCGTGCGAAGTCGGGGCGAGCCGCAAGATGATGCAATCGATAAGCTTGATTTTCGGGCGAGACTAGAGTCGCTGTTGAAAGAAGGGTCTGTTTCTATGTCTACCAATTTACTAACGTCATTGAGTGACTCTATCATGTGTTGGATTTCTAGTCCTGCTGCGACCCCCTACCGCTGTTGACGAACTGTAGTTAAACTTACATATTACATTATTAAATCTCATATTTTATTTTCATAGCTATTCATCAGCTAAATACAATAAAAGAAATGAAAGGTTAAATACTTAAAACTGACAGAAAAACTTAGTTGTCGTAAAACGTAAAGTAATATGAAAATACTACAAAGACTTACTTAAAATTATACTGATCTAAGACTATAGCGTCTATAGGATTATTAAAATTATTTAAAGTTGCAAAGTAATTAATAATAAATATTTTGTTTGCAAGTTTTACGATAGGAACTTGCCTTTAATGTTCCAGACAGCGTTTATAATAACGGTTGGTTATTTCGTTTAGTCATGTCAGTATTTAAATTTATATATAACGGAAGAATTATTTTAAGACGTATGTTTAAAACTTGAGTTATGTGGACTCGCAATTTTCCTTCGGGATCCAATTGATAAATATTTATATTTTAATGGCTTCAGTGGTCTAGTCTTGTTAGCAAGTTGGAATGTAAACAGTTATTTTGCGCCATCGATCTTGAAATACAAATATATTCGTATATTTTATATGTATATTATGGGAATACCTGGGAATTGAACTCGGACATCTTGATGTACACTGGTACAACTATATATACCGATACCCATGTCTACCCGATGATATTAAGTCCCACGAGGTAACAGATGAACACATCTTCGAGTCCCGGGAAATAATTTTTTTCAAAAAATCAGGATAACTCATTATATTATTTTTTCATTCGACATGAGATTCTAACCCAGGATCTTGTGCACGTTATACGGGCATCGGTACCGATGATAAGAAAAGAAACTTCTTTATGATATATAATTTTTTTACTATTTACAATTTCACAGAAATTGGGTAGAAAGCCTTATGCATAAGAAAAATAAATATTAAAATCACGCTCACGGGTTGGATTTTTTAAATGAAATGTTGTCACTCTTACTTTTACTATAAATTCACTTGAATTTGAATAAGACTTTTTATTTTATCACTTTCAAACTAATATGTTATTCTTTACGTCATTATACTGAACTTTAATAAAAATTAACTAGCTGGTTGAACCTAAACACATTAGGCTAACAAATAAACCAGCTAGCGTTACATCGCGCTATAAAAAGCGTGTCGTACGTATAAAAAACAACATGGCGCGTAACCGAAAATCGTGACGATTTTTTAAAAAATCTCTCAC
>DVZW01000496.1:0-10248 GCA_018237805.1 Mesosemia grandis
ATAATTTTATTATTATTAATATTTTCGGGTGAAGTTTTTCAGAAAATATGAAAAAAGAACTTATTATATCGCCCGACATGAGATTTGTACCCAGGATCATACGTTTGTACACCGGTACCTACCGCTATGTCAACGAGGCTAGGAATATTAACTGCTTTAAACTAATAAAAAATGTCATTAACTATATAAAACGAAACTATAGTTGTTGGGTTTAATGTGAAAGTGAATGGAAGAGGAATTTGATATCAGTTGTATAATGTTTCGAATATTGTCCGGGATTTTTAGGGCTGATTTGGCAATGGACTTTCAACCTGAACGTAATGTCACTTGTACACCTCTGCCTAATCCGTTTGGGCATCATGGGCGTGGCGATATATGTATGTAAAATATATGAGGGCCGTGTACTAACCTTGAATTTCACTTATACTTTTTCTATGCCTAAAAGTCGTCTAAGGATATCTAACCAGTAGATTGGCCGAAGCGTCTTTCCATATATTTTATACCTTACTCCGGCCACATTCTCAACCTCAGTCTTCTGAGTGAGTAGTAGTGAGTGAGGATCTTACTAGGACAAGCTGTATCCTATTAACTTTTTTCCAATGTTTCTCGCTCCCTTTCCATTTCGTTGCAACGCTAATGAAGGAGACAAGGCACACGTCCCCATCACGTCGGCATTCCTTGAGAAAGAATTCGTGAACCGTTGAAACCTACTCTCTGCTTACCCCTTTATTTCGCAATGAGCGTGAACGTACATAAAATACCTGCATGAATGGTATAAAAATGTGAAGGCCCTATCCACATTACTTCGTTTGTTTTGCTTATCCTTTATAGGATATCGCTTGGTGGTCTTTCAGACGATTAAAGCGGGCAAACTTACGAGTCACACCTAGTAACAAATGAATGACGCCGAAATAACAATCTAAAGAAACACAAACACATCATACAAATCCAACAATGTCCACTTGAAACGCCAATAAAGCCAAGACTAGAAGACACTTCGAGTGCCCGCTATTGTGTAGCCACTATTGTTTAGTAGTAAAATGTAAAAATCACTTAGCAGTTGCTCTGAAGAAGGTTGTCAGGGTTGCCAATATTTAAAAGAAAGAAATATTATTACTGAATATTTTTTATGATATATTTTTTTTATACAGTTAATTAATAATTATTTATAAATGAATTGATATTAGTGTGAATTATTTATTGAATTATCCATAATTTGTCAGGTTATCCATTTCCAGCAATAATGAAATTAAAATGTGTTTGCAAGATAACTCTGCAAAGTACTATATAATTCTCACGTAGCCTCCTTGTTCAGTATTATAGGCGTGAATTTTGCGATACCCGTGTCGGTCCTGGATTCGAATTCCAGGTCGGGCGAAAAAAAAACATAATATTTTTTTACATTTTCTGGAAAATTTCACTACCCGGGATTGTAATATGTGCCTGATATGGTGACAGTTTTGACACCTGTCACATTATGGGACTTACTATCATCGGCTAGTCGTGAATATACTAGTACACACTAGCGCTACTCGTCTGGACTTGATATTATTTTTTTTATTTTAATTAAATACATATATATACGATGATTTTTATATGCAGATAAATTGACGCTGATAGTGTACTAGGCTCATTTTTATTCCTTTTTTTTACTTTTACTGTACATTAATGGAGACTTATTTTCTTTGTAATATATAGTTTACAGTGTGAACTTTACATATCTAGTTGTTACTTGGTTAAATTTCATTGTTAATTATAACATCTGCGTTTTGACACAGGAACTCGACGAACTAAAATGTGTCACTACTCTGCTCACAGAGAAGATAAATGATGTTAAAATATCATTAACATTTTATCAACATTACAATATTGCTATTTTGCAAAAAATCTAATTTGAGTTTTCAGCTTCAAAGCAACGTATTCATTAGTTCACACTCAAACCTGTATTTAAAATTCAAAAACGTCACAAATGTAAATCCACATCATTATTCCGCGTC
The DNA here is from genome assembly GCA_018237805.1 of Mesosemia grandis. Lineage (NCBI taxonomy): Eukaryota > Metazoa > Arthropoda > Insecta > Lepidoptera > Riodinidae > Mesosemia > Mesosemia grandis. The sequence continues at coordinate 1,998 of DVZW01000496.1, forward strand.
GCCAACCCTATTCCAGAGCATTGTAAAATGTAAAATTACTAGAACTATTTATGAAGAGCGTGCTGCGTTTAGATTCATTCAATTTTTATTGCTCACCCTTTTACAAACACCCTTGCTAATGAGCATGTGTTAATATAAGCTTCCTGGTTACACAGGTTTATGAGTTACAACCCCTACATAGGTAATTTAAAGTACAAACCCTTTTTTCTTTTATTTGTTTTGCTTTCTTAATCATACAAATTGATATAAGATTGGGTTAGGTAAGAATTTTATTTAGAATTGAAACTACTAAACGATATTATTAATATTTAACGGGATCTTACTGCGGTTTATTTGTGAATTCATTTTTAAAAATTTCGGCACTGTTGCAATCGCCATGATCACGGAAGAACTGAAACATTGTGGGTAGAAAAATTAGTTATGAGCATATATAAGTTATTAACTATTTGAAAATACTTGTAATTTTCTCTCTCAAACGTGATACTTGACATAATCCACTATCTAAAAAAATTATAATGAAGATACATCTTCAAGCATTTTGTCCATAAAAGGCATACGCAGAGAACGTGTTCTCTTGCCCGCGAATTTACCCTGTAGTGAATGCTTACCACATAATGACCAACGAGAGTTCGTGGGGTCGATATGGCGACAAGCTTGCCACCTTGATTTGTCACATCGTAGGCTGACCTAATCGGGCGTTGACTAGTGATGTTTGAATGTGTTCTAATTGCATCCTTTCATATAGTATGATAGGGGGATATATTATTCATTCATTAGTATATATAATAACTAGTTCTTTTCAAATTTTCTAAAAATACTTCTCTGCTCGGGGCTTTAATATGCGCCAGGTATGGCGACAGCGCCACTAGTGTGACCTTATTTTACCTCTGCTTACCCCTACGGAGACAATAGGCATGATGATATATTTTATATCAAAGTATATCAATATTGTAATGCTACCCTTTGAACGCTAAAGAGGATGTTTCATGCACTTTCCGTTTATAATTAATACTTCCAAAGGTTTTGTTTGTTCCTTAGCGATGCAAACCTAATTAAAAAGCTTTGTTGTCTGTTATACAATTAATTAACATGAACTTGCATGCGGGCCGGCTAAAGGCTAGGGTTGAATCGATATGGTCGATATCGATATCAAAAATCGATTAAGTATAATAATCTAGAGTGTACAGTTACATGTCGTGTGAATAAAAAGATCTTTTAGACCTAATTGCAAATGTAATGCCAGAAGTAACTGTTAGTCAAAATTTTACTGTAATTTATAAGGCAAGCAAACTTGAAAGCAACACACTTACAGAGGGTGTTAATTTAGCTTACCTATAAGGAAGTATATAACATATTATATCTATGTGTGTTGTGCGTGTGTGTGTTGTTCCAGAAACTTATAGTACAAACATCTCTAATTATATGCAATAACTTCTACGTTTTTGATTTGTTACTCGATAAAATTGTATCGAGTCTTATTGTCGCATTTCTATATACAAGTGGCTTATTTTTTCTATTTGAAACAATAAGTGGCTTATTTTTTTTATTTGTGGAAGAAACAATAAATTTTGTCTGATTGGTCTCAAGAAAGAGATTGTCTGACGTCAAGTGATATGACAATTTGATCAATAAAAACTTATTTATTTGATGTTGTATAATTCCATATTAAAAATGAGACGTCCGTCCCGCTATCAATTGCCGAAAATACTTTGAGAAGACTTAATAGGGATGTACCAAAATCAAGTAAACTGATGAATATTGGGGTAACCATACTTTAACTTTGCAATTATCGGTAAATAGTAGCATATACATGTTTAAGGTACCTATTTCTATGCCTTTAAAAGGAAATAGAGATTGGGAGTGAGAAATTCGACGGATGTCTTCTGACCACTGGCTTTGAGGGAGTATCGTCGGTTCTGGATGTTAGATGTCGTAGAATCAGGAGCGTGCGTGCTTGTTAGTGTGTGCGTCGCGAATACGTAATGCTCGCGTGCTTGTATTTGTATAATTAAGTTTATTGTTTGAAAATATACAGTGTGTTACATAAGTAAGTTGTGTAGGTATCTGTCTTTAACTGTACGCGCGCTTGTTTCTATGTTTGTGTCACAAAAGTGTAGGAATATAAAAAATATTCTCTTTACCAGCAAAGCTCAGTAAGGGTCGAAAGTTGCCTGAAAATAAACGCTTTTATTCCAATTCATTAGTTTTAAACACGGAGCAAATGTCACCTGCATGATTCAGCCAGGTATACGACCTTACAACTAGATAACCCGCGATGTGTAGTTAGTGGTCTACGAAACATGGCATTATTAGTTGTGATCCACGACGCTGGAAGGACTATACAGTCGACTGCAAATATTTATTACATTTTTGAGTTATTGTTATTTTATCATCGCGCCTTGTGGGGTGAGTAGAAAGAACCAGGCTCCAAACATCACGATTCAAACACATCCATTTTGCTTCCTCATTAATAACTTTCATGCACTCTCTTCGGTTTTGGACACTTCCGCATTTTGTATGTTTCGATATATTTCGGTATACTCTCACTGTGCTCAAACCAGTGGAGAATGCCGTTTGTCATTTTTACACCGATACTTTCTTTCAATTCCTTATATCACCTCTATATTACGAACACGACCTGTGAATGCGTCCAATTTGACACTAAAGTAACCGGTAAGAGTACGTAAGAGATTAAACATCTCAGTCTCAAAATTTGCAACCAACCGTTTACAACTTTGGTATATCGGGAGATCTACTTGCTTGTAGCCTGTCTAGGTTACAAAAAATACACACACATATATATATATCTATATATCTTACTGGAAATCATAAAAAAAGAGAAAGATTAAGACGACAAGAGATAGATTAAAATAGGAAAATGATGGCATTTAATAAGAGACCTCTACTTATTGCCTTGACGCTTCTAAGATACTCGCTATAATTAGTACGAACAATCACAGAAGGGTGAAACAGGCATATAGTATTAAAAATATAGGCATTAATAAATTATATTCCACAAACATAACTATGATAAAACGTTTAATTTTTATTACTTCATATTTAGAATATACTATTTTTAATTATTTTGTTAGAGTCTCCTCCAAAAATTTTCATTTCTCGTTGTCTCTCTTTAGTTTTCGAACCGCGATTGGTATTATCTCGTCGACCACCTGACACTATGCATTGTTGTCCGTGCCATGAGATTGAACTTAATAGTCCATCTGCCATCGATATATCTGCGGACTACCTGACCTGTCCACCATCTGGAATGAGGCATTTACCTGTGCCTATAAAACACAAGAACTCTGAGAGCACCTTATTCCTTTTAAGAAAACATTATTTTGTTGCTTAATATTTTTTTTGTTATTTCACAAGAATTTGAAACTAAATATAAAAAGAATCTTAAACTTAATACAAGTCAAGTAAGTACATTATCTTGACGATTCATAATTTAGTTAAGTGCTGAGGTTATATCGGAGAATGGGGGTATGTGCAATTTCCTTTATCTGTTCAAGGAAACTCGGGCTCTGGAAACGAACGATCAAACGGAGGTTTATCGATATGGTTTCGATTTTATCGTGTCTACACATGGCCCATTGGAACGCTTAGAGCTACTCGAATGTTTGTATTTTTGCTTCAGATTTTCTGTACATTTTGCTCAATTTACGTCAATGTATTGTTTGAACATTTTATTTCTTTACGTATAGTATTAACCTTATTTTTACCGGGAATGGGTTTTAGTATTATGCATGGTGCTTTTTTGTCTTAGATACGGTCTAATATGGTTTATGATCAATGATCAGGGGTAATATATTTTTGTATTTATGTATTTGAGCAATTTTTCCAGTAATTGAAATCTGGTATGATATTCCGGAATTCACATTCGTTTCGAATTCTATCTAATTCTGATTCAATTTCAGCCGTTCAATAGTGTAGTTCTTTGCAACTGTAACTTTACAATTCATCTGTTTTTATCTACTCGCATCTCTGCAGCATCTTTACAAAAGGTATTTTAAATTACAATAGGATATTATTACGCTTATATTTATTTATTCATGAATAGGCGTAATGATATCCAAATGGATATAGGCACGCCTATATTCATCAATGAATAAATATTCAAGTATGTAAGTAGGTATAACTTCCTTAGATGCACATAAAAAAGAGATTTTTCAATTCCTTAGAGCTTCGCAACCCTATGCAAACATGTATTTTTCTGGTACGTGCTCACTATTCTAGAACTTTCTCAGTATTTAAATATAAATATACCGGCCGGATAACGAGTGTATATTGCTATGATAAAATATATGCGCCTGTTTTTATTACATACTTAAATGTCGCCTACATCCCATTAAACTAAACGAAATATTATTAATCTATGAATACTGCTATAAACACGTCCATATTAAGAGAAATCTTAAACGTTTGGTCGTATTAAAATAATATCATTATTGATAATTACCTTGTCCAGTATACTTTGACCTCTGCTTCTTAATTATCCTTTGATTTAAGCGCCTTTGAAATTTTAGTGCATAATGAAGGTCAATAAACTATCATAGATTTAAGACGGGTGAATTTGTTACGTTTTATAGACGTGACGTTTAATGTTACAACTTTTAATGATTTAAGAGATAAATAAACAAATAAACATTCACATAAAATAAAAATTATTTATTTGTGTGATTAAATGTATCCAGGTATATACATATTAATCAAATGTCGATAAAAAAAATATTTTGTAGGTATACGTGTATTTTCTTTGTATTTATATTTTCAACTAACATCCATGTCACATACAAATAAAAGACTAAATCAAATTAATTCGCAACGATTCCGCACTGTATGCAAAACGTGCAAAAACACACTACGTACGTTTCACCCCGACACCGAGGCATCCTCAGGAGTAGACCGTACACGACGCACGAGGCGTTACTTTGCGGAAATCCGTAGTTCAACAATGGATTTCCGAAAAGTAATGCCTGATTCAATCAATTACATACTAACATTTCGTAATTTTGGGGGTTGGATCAATTCGTGTAATTTATACTTTATAATTAAGTGATTTATATATAACTAATTCTTGGGCATTTTCCAAGAAGCTATCTAGCAAGAAAGTATGTTTTACATACGAAGCTGAGACTAACACAGGATATTATTAATGACTGTAAATATTAATTACTGTTATAATATAGTCTTGCCATACAATAAAAATAAAACCTTTGAAGTTTTTGTATGTCGATCTCTTTGTTCCGGGTAATTTACAAATCGGCTAAATTGATTTCGATGGGACTTTTAGTGACAAAATGCTTATATTATAAAGGGTAACTCGCACTACATTATTTTCTAAGTTTGATGGTTCTGCATGTAACGATTTAAACCCTAAAATGCAAAACGACTGAAACGGTATAATCGACTCCCACAAAGCCGTGGGAACAATTCATTAATAGGTATTTATAAAATATCAAAATGTTATTTTTGTCATAATAACTAACATAACATTTGAAAAATCCCGATTATTTTGAAATGGTTGGAATTTATAATGAAAAGACCGCGAATCATCTATTAATACACGAAGGCATTTAAAATAAAATTACAAAAATCATAACAATGGAAGTTGTTAAAACTTAAATTGAATGTTTTTTTCATACATCTTCATTGCTCGAGTCAACCGATTCGGTTCCGGAATACTAATAAGTTAATCTTTATATCAGGTTTTTGTGAAACAAAGACCGAAATACCGACCAGTGTAAGTTGAACTGTCACATGCACCAGCAAAATGAATACTGAATCAAGCAACTAGTTCAGAATCGTCGAGTTCCTTTTAACTGGTTGCTGCATGGTGGTCGTGTTTCTGTATTAAGTAGTGCTGGAATTATGAAAGGATATGTTCTTTGAATACTAAATTCATATTCCGTAAAACGCTTTACAGACCTAAACTGTGCAGCGGTCCTTTAAAAGTTTTTAAGTACAGATTATTCTTATGATAATGTTGGTGTAACTTGTGTATTTAGAACGACGTGGGACGTGATTTCACGTCTTTCACACTATGAGTCAAGTTTAATAGCTCTTAAAGTGGTACGTGAATATAAATTTTTAGAGTAAATGCTTTTGGTTAGATTGGACATGCAAATCAGTTGTCGCCTAATTGATAAGAGCTTGAACATTGCGTCAATACAAAGTCTCGCCTTGCTGGACCGGTTGCTTCTGTTTCTCCTTACTCAATTACGTATACCTAGTTAATTGATGGACTCAAGATGATGAAATGAATATAGTAGGTAGGTAGGTTTATGTCTATATAAATACGTCGAAGAAGACTTGTTTGTGTGAGTAAAATTTTAATACTAAAACATGGTAATAAAATTTTTATTTTTTGTATTACTGGAAAGCAAGCAATTTAATGGTGCGTTGTCAACATTGAGTTTAGGATGATAATACTCTTCTGTAAGTGTATCAGCTACTTTACTCTCTGAACCAGAACACGAGAATGGCAAGCATTGGAATGATTGCGGCAGGATTAAGTAAGGCGGTGGCACCAATCCGGACGAGACATTGCATAACTCTACCCCTAGAAGTCTCGATGTTAGTAACTTAAAATACCCTATTTTAATTATAATAAGTAAATAAATTATTTATAGGTTAATTCATGGATCACGGTGATGTGGTCTATCCTATCCGAGAATATGTCATTTTTCACTTACCTAAAGACTTGACATGATATTTAATATAGTATTTCTCGATAGTTGTTTTGGGGTCAGAAAATGATATTACTGAATCCCGCGGGATTTAAAGCATACTAACTACGCAGCGGACTGCAAGAGGCAAGCAAATAATTAAATAAATATCGCCACGCTTGTTGTCTCCGATGGGGTTATGATACGCTTACCTCCATATGGAATTCAATTACTACAAAGTGCTACTACGCTAGCCGTCTCCACAATATTACATCCCATTATTGAGATGTGGCAAGCATTTCGTCAAACTGAGCGTACACATGTAAAATGCTCCTTGTGCGGTTGCATATTAGAGTGATATTGGCTTGTATCAAATAAATAATCTTTTTAATAAAAATACCAGGATCCTTAACGTAAAATTGCAATTTCTTAGTTTCTTAATATTGTAATTTTGCAACCTTGTATGTACTATTTTATCCAACATTATGATACTCGTGATCATTTTATTTATTACTTAACTATAAAGGTCATCACACACTAAGTGCGATTCGGGTACATGAAAGAAAAATCTGTGTCTGAATCGTGTGTTACGCGACGTTCGCATATTGGACGCCCACCATCCGTCGGTATCGTACGCATCCGCCCATCGCATAAATAGTCGTTTTTATTTAGTATAAAATCTATATTTGTCTTTAGGTGACGGTGTTTTTATTCTGTTAAGTTTAATAAAAACATGTATCCATTTGAATCTGTTACGTTAGCGAATGGGCAGTAAAGCAAAAATAATGTTCAAAAAAACACAGTTACTACAACTAAAAACATACGAGTACGTATGATATAGGGCGTCATTAGCAACGATCGCAAAAACGTCGCAGTCGTGCGTGTTATTATGTTCTATGTGTATCTTACCTCAATCATCACGTGACCTTTCCTTCTGTTTTATTGACAATCGGACTAGCATATTTTATGATGAAATTTTATAAACCTTATCTCGATAGTATATTTTATTTTACCACAACTTTTAGATGAATAAACAATAAAAATGTTATTTCTTCTGTCCGCGGAATTATTATAAGATGTTTTGATTGGAATATAATAAAATATGACCGTCATAAATGATTTATTTGTGTAAGTTTTGGTCAACTCTGGGAGACTTAAATGTCAATACAATATTAATACCAAGGTATTGTTTGTGACTTGACAATATTTTTAATATTGTATTTTTTGTACATATTATTTTATTTTATTAGTGTCGTCACCTCCATATTCTCCGAAGGGGTAGGCAGAGGTGAATCAAGTACACATTAGTGGAGCAAGTGTTTTCTACATATACAGGAATAGGAAGTCTATCCTGTTTTTTACTTTGATTTTGTTTATGCCATGCTTTTATTGTATATGAAAGCAATCAAGCCGAAGGATCTCCCAACGATAAGATAAGACAGATTAAATAAGTAAAAATATTGTATACTAGCTAACGTCCGCTACTTCGTCCGCGTGAAAAACACGAACAAAGCTATCCCACAGGAATCGTACATTTTTCCGGGCTAAAAAGTAGCCAAAATGTTGATGATGTACCACCC
>DVZW01000497.1:0-10248 GCA_018237805.1 Mesosemia grandis
ATCCCTAAACTTATCGATTTTAACTCAGTACTTTGGTACACTAACACTCCCTTTGTTTAATCTCTATGTGACTTTATTTCTCCTTTTCAGACTCTGCTTTTTGCTGTTCTTCGGTACGATGCTACTCTCAATGTGGCTGACCAATACATTGGCGTGCGGGTTTATGATGCCCATCGTGATGGCTATTTTAATGGAGCTTGAAAAGGTTTATGTCTAATAGTAATACCTAATTAATTGAATCAGGCGTTATTTCGCGGAAAATTAGAAAAAAGAAGAAATTAGATTCATTTGCTACCATTATAAAAACAAAGTATTTTTTGTGTGGTATAATTCTCGGTGGTTGTACTGCGTCGCACATGTTTCGGCGATTTGTAAAAAATTACAATTTCGTCTATAAAGTTCTAATGAAACGTAAACAAAAGTGATGAGGGCGCCACTATAGATATTTTGTATTTTTTTATTGTTACGTAAGAAATCGATTTCTTTATGATGGTATAGTACGCCAGTATTCTATTTCTTCGGTTGGGGTTGTAATTTTAACTTATAAAATAATGTACCTACATTTATTTTTCTTTAATTAATATTGGAAAAATGATTAGCTTATTGCTGACTGATTTTTGCCCTAATAATGTCAGTGCTTGCCATTGTCGTGTTACGGTTTCGAGAGTAAAGTACCCCTTAGATACACTTACCCAAAAGTCTTATTATCCCAGACTCAGGATTAGCAACGCATAATAATATAGGTACATATATCGGTGCCAATAAACATATTTGGTGTACGTAGTCGACGGTTAAATCTTATCATCAGGAGACCCGTCTGCTTGCATTTAAAATATATTAAAGCCAATGCGTTTACTTTTCTGAATAAATGAAGATACTTATATATATGCGTAAGAAAGATAATAAACTTTGCCATTCAAACAGCTGGGGATATTGGAAGCATACGAAACAATAAGAACAGAAGAACCCAGCTCAAGCCAACACGGAAGTTTGTAAGTGTTCAAGAATATTAATTGCCTCGTTGGATAAATGGTTAGTGTAAACACCTAACCACGCTAATAGAATGGGGTTCGATTCGACGGAGAAGGCATTTGTGTGATAAACTTATATTTCTCTTCATCACACTAATGTTATTTCCAAGTATTTAAATCGAGTGTTTATTAATTTTACTTCGGTATCATTTTTGTTTACTTATACACTAGAGACTCGCCCCGCCCTTTTTAGAGACTAGAGGCTTTTCTCGACTAACGGACTATCCAACGCAAAAATATTTTTTAAAATTGGACCAGTAGTTTCTGAGATTAGCCCGTTCAAACAAACAAACTTCTCTTCATCTTTATATTAATAGTATAGTTGTACATAATTGTGTATTTCTAACGCCACGTCATAAGGTAAGCAGAGGCCCCTAATTATTTTCCAACTAAAATAAGCATTTTTTATATTTTATTACTAATGTAGAATGTAGTATTTAGTTAAAATCATGGAATATACAATTTATTAAAACTTAATAATCGCGTTGATGTAAGGAACTGTGCCAGCTTTTTTCGACGAAAACTAATTGATGGTTTCGCTCAAATCTAGCTCTTGGTACAAATCAGCTTCAATATAAAATAGATCACACTTTTCTTTATATCCATAGCGGGAGCCTCTCTCTTACGGAGGCCCTTCCATGTTTGAAACTCCACTTATATGTCGGCTACGAGGCACACAACCCGTCACGTCGGTGTTTCCACTGTATGAATTTGTAGACCACGGAATCAAGCCTGCCTATCCCTTGATGAGGTAATGAGCGTAAAGATACATATATATTGCAGACAGTCATATCACAGTCATGAATTATTTTTTTATATTTATCTTAGATATTTGTGACTTCAATTTCAGGTCTCCAATCCCAAGCGATTTCGCCGTGTTTTACTTTATAGGAATTGCCTATTCTTCAACCATAGGTAAGTTTTTATCGTATAGGAAGGCAAACAATGGTAAGAGATAAGCGTTGCTCCTAGTTGTCAAAAGTTTTAATTTGGGCAATGGACCCAACTCTCGTTCCCACCGCTTCAGGACGCCATAATCAATAGCGGCAACCTTGTGATGACACTGAGCTATGAACTTAAGATGCCCAGCATAAAAGCTAAATTGTTTTGGGATTGGAATATATATTCCTCCTAATATATATTCAACATATATATTAGGAGGAGAAGGAAAAATATTCCCGCTCCCTACCTTTCAATGCCCCCTGCATTGATTCGACAGCAAAAGATTAAAGGCATATAAAGACAAGAAAAGACAATTTTTACAATCGGGCTAAGCGTGACTGCCTTTGCACCACGGTATTTTAGCCAAAATAGGGACCTAATAGCGCAGGACTAAAATGCTAATGTTACAATGAGTTGTGAGTAATGTTGAGATGAATTTTTTTTCGACAAGCCCTAACATTGACAAACCTAAGCGGCAGGAATAAATAAGACGGTGGTACCAATTCGAGTCATCCTGGGACTCTACCTTCTGATAAATCTGACCTAATCTATATTCCGCCTACGAATTCTGAGGTGATAACTACTTATGGCAGGATAAACCGCTCCGTTACGTAACGCGTTACGTCGCATATTTTACAGCACTATAAAAAAATATTAAGTATTTGTTAAAAAAAATTAGTGGGTGAAAATGCCCACTTGGCAGTGGGCATTTTCACCCACAAAATTTTTTTAATTCCGCCTTAATTCCGGACCTGCGTGGATCCTTTTCTTTTTCTTTTTAGGGGGGATAGCCACTTTTTCGGGCAGTGCCACAAATCAGATTTTCAAAAGCTGTTATGAAATGTAAGTAACACATTTTGTTCCCGCCGTATTAGTTCAGCCATCTTAGTAATTTCACCTTGGAATTAGAGATAACCAGCTATAAACTCGTACAAACATGTATTTTGACATCCTAAAAGTTGTCTCAAAATCTACACCTGGTAAGGTATATTAAAATCTTTAAAGCTCTTTTCGTATGGAGTTTTCGCTATTTGCATTTGTCATAAACATTAAAATGTTATATCAACATGAGCATGCACAACGTTTCCGAAGACAACCCGTCCGATCGTACAAAGTAGAAAGCAAAAACAAGAAAAGCAGACCCCACAATCAGAGTAGAGTAGAATCAGAATAATAATGCCTAAGAGAGAGGGAGAAAGAGATTAAAATCTCATATCACTAAGTGACCTGATCATTGATCAACAATTATAATTTGTTTTTAATTTGAATCCAAAAAGAAAAGCATTCCTAATTATTTTTGTAACAAATTACCTCTATGGAGAGAGTATCATTGATCCCTTGGCTAATATATCGCAACTTCTAGAAGAACGGAAGTCGATACAATGGGAGGCTAGAACCGACGAAGGCGGAGACAAGAGTCACTGAACACTCAAAAGAGACATTAATGTTGAAGAAGCGAAATACAACAGGTACATCTTTGGCGCCCGTTTCTCTAAGCTTAACCCCGCAAGGAACCTGGCTTGATGTTATTAATGACAAATTGGCCTGATCTGGGAATAGAAACCTGAACATCATGAGTCTATCCTGACACTAGTAGCGCTACACTAACATCTATTATATTTTTAAATAATTGTTTCAGAATGTTTCCTCTCGGCCCCAAAATAGAATTCCCTCACTTTATGCTGTTGACGTTACCTGGAGTTCTTTTGATGGAGTCGTTTTTGTATCTGTGGTTAAATTTTTATTTTCTCGGCATGTCAAGGCAAGGCAAAAATACTTTATTCGCACGCATGATTAATGGTCGTGCCTTTGACGAAGGCGGAGACAATAGTCACCGAAACCGTCGAACACTTGAAAACAGATGATTGTTGGGGAAGCGAAACAGTGTGTGTGAATCGTGTTTCGTGCTCGCTTCTCTTTGCTAACCCCGCAAGGGGTGAAATAATCCTAAATATGTTCATATAAGTAGTACTAGTATTCACCCACGATTAGCCGATGAGATTTATCTAACTAGGAGCTTGTCGTCATATAGACCATATAATCACGGGCAGTTATGTTTGTCAGAAAACAGAAAATTCATTACATCATTTATTTTTTAGCCAGAATTTTAACCCAGGACCTGGTGCATCCTATAATGACACTGGTGCGCTATATCAACAGTGTCAATAACAATTATAAACATATGGACAAAATCGGACAAAAATATGTAATATTTTTTCAGGTCACAAAGTTATACAGCCTTACAAACCAGTCTCACGGACACCGAGGGACAATACGTTAAGATTTTGCTAACAACTAGCTATCGGACATTGGGAAAGTTTAAACTTCGCGAAAAGGTGATCTTTCATTTCAGACACGGTGATATCAATTATTAAGGCAAGCATCTCGAAATACATATGGGTTTTATCTACATGGTGCCAGCCTAGAATGTCACAACCTCTACTTTTCCGTGTCCTAAAAGGCCAGTAAGGATTACTATTCGGAGGAAGCAGCGTCTTTCACCTTAACTCATTTATTTTCTCAAGCTGGGTCTTCCGTGAAAGTTCTAGCTATCTTATTCCAAATCTTATGTACAACACATATACATCTTATGAACACGGAACATACTTTCAGCAATTAGTTTTTATTTTAATATTTGTCGCAGATATATTATATCCAATAGGTTACATAGCCGTTTCACTACCGCCACGATTTCGAGGCGTTCGTTACTCTTGTGTTAGGCAAATATCTAGTTTTTAAAGTAACAAAATGGCCAAGCCATTCATTTTGGACTGGAATACTGACTGGACTATTTACCATGCGTTCGGGATCACAGACTCAATATAAATGATTTAATTAAATTCAAACTTAACTCAGATAGAATTTTAATGTAGCATTTATTTTGAATGTATCCAAATAATGTTGATTTTTGGGTACATAAATTCAGCAAGCGAATTGACTGTCTTGACATCCTAGGCTCAAAGGTAGCATCGCACTATTAACGCCTTCGGTATATTCAAAGGCGAAGATTATCTACCATCAGAGGTCCCGTCCGTTTCTTTTCCTTCCTATTCCATAACAAATCTATGATTATATTTCAGGTAGTGGCTTTTGTGGTTATTCTGACTATAATTTTACAAATCGCCTGCTCCACCTGCTATCCAGAATTAATAGAGTCAAACTCCTGCAAGTAGGTTACTAGATGTAATTTGCTACCTCTTAGTTAACAGCCCGCGCCGTAACTTCTCAGTAAGTGGCCACCCACGTTTCCGATCCGGTAAATTCAAAATAAAAAAATAATTACTATTAAATAAATTAATAAACAAATTAAGAATAAATAACTATGCACAATGTGAAATAAACAGTTTCTATTACATTTCATGATTTTGAATTTCTAATTGAATATTATTAATAAGTTATACTGATGAAACTTCTATGATTTCGAAATTATTGTGTTTCCTTGTACAAAGAATTATTAGAATCAAATAGCTGCAAATTGATTTCAACTTTAAAATAGGTCACTTATAGTTTCAATTTGTATTGAAGCCCTTTATAAATCCATAATCTTAAAATTCATTCTCATTTTCACATGCTACAGTGTATTATTAAAATATTTTGGCTTATTGACTACTAACTATACGTACATTTGGTTGTATTTATTTTAAATTTGTATTAAACCGTTTATAAATTCAAAATCTTACAAACCATCATCTGTTTCACAACAATAAGAAAAAAAGAAAATAATTCTGTTAAATTAAATTCTTGTAAGCTCTTAGATATACCTAAATTAAAACTTTAAGTAAAATATTGAAATATAGCCGTTAAATCCACAATCTTGTAAAAGTGTCATTTAAAGTCATCGAATTATTATACATTAGCTGAGCCCGGCTGACCTTCCAGAAAACAAAATATGGCCTTGCTAGGTTCAAATGCTTTATGGGCAATGACGTGTTTTTACTGTATAATAATTTTCATAAAGATGGGCCAGCCATTCCTGAGCTAGTTGGACAAACAGTTTTTTATAACCTATTATTTGGACAATCACGTATCCCCATAAAAAAAAATTCACAAAGAAACGATCAAACCCTTCTTGAGTTGTAGGCGAAATAACTACAGACGAATTAATAGATTTTTTATAAATAGTCCAATTTTTGCCTTCAAACTCCTAAAATTGGCTAAAAAATAATTTTCAATTGTACAGATTAGTGGATTTCTAGTTGTAAATGATGTTTTTTTTGCGGAAGAACAGATTACAATTTTAATTGTTTTCATTGCACGTAACACTTGTACTATTTCACTGCATTTATTTAATATCTAAAACCAACCGGTTTCGATATTTAAAGCATTCTTTTTAGGTTTTAGATTTTAAAACAATGAACAATGGAATTTCACCAAGTGCCTACGATGAAAACAATAGATTACACAAATGGCCACAGGCTTGCCATATGAAGTATGTAAGTAACTATTGGCTAACAGAGGATTTACTAGCGACACGTGCCTGAACTTATTAGGTACACATCTGCCTACCTCCTTGGAGAAATCCTGTAGATCCATTGTTCAGTAGCCTGCATACAAAGGACAAATTATTTTTTTAAGCGAAGTCAGAGCTGTTGCGCCATCTCTACTTGGAGCCCTCATACTATTCATGACCCCGGTCCAATCGAGTTGCTTCAAGTTTCACCAGGCAGACAGTATGTAAAACATTGCTACTTACTTATAGATGTCTATAACCATCAAAACCAGAGGGAGTTGAGTACTAACGAATGTTGTCTTTGCATCCTCAAACTTTTATTTTCTAGGGTTTTTTTAGGAGTCGGAGGCAAACGAGTTGGAGGCTCACTGCAACGAATAGGTTCGTTTCTTGGAGGCTTAGTCTTATCGGTCCAAAAACAGGTCTTCTGACAAATATTAAAAATGCGCTGCCCACAAGACACCATTCTGGGAAGGAAAAGGGATCTCCGAACGAGATAAGAGATAACAGTCGCAACATTACTGGCGCTTGCCAATTTGAGCCTGGCATGTATCTTGCATGAGTTAACCAGCTCTTAACATATTAACAGAATACTATGACAGCACAGACAATATAATAACAGGAAGACGTATGGTGGTACCAATCACATAAAGTGATCGCATCGTCTCCAACTCCTATTGTCATGAACATGGTGGATTTGAATCTTCGCTCACCACTTACGAACTGCTAAGAAGTCGGATTATTTTTTTATAGGATCTAAACCAACACAGGAAGCAACGAGCAATTTTTAAACACTAGAACAAAAAACTCGACTGCCAAACCCCTTTTATGCGGGCGCCATTTTGAAAATGTATATAGCGTATGTCACTACCACAATTCTGATGAATCCAATGACACCTCAAACGTCAAACGTCGTTGGGCTGTAGGGCGTAGGGCGTAGGGCGTGCCAAAGAAATGGACATACATACATACGAACATAACCGTGCTTCAGTTGGGTAAAAAAGATATAAAGTAATAATAATTTTCTTCTAGAAAAGTACAAAGCAGTGAAGTTAAGTAGAAATAGAAAGAAGCGGACGCCATGCATGGCATTTATATCTTTAACTAAACTATTATTGCTTATAAGTTTAAGTACAAATTCATTTGTAGTAGGTACTTACCTTCCACATATTACGTTCTGAATTCGATTTTTGTATTCGAAACATGGTGAATTTTCCCACAGCGGTTCCCAACTTCCCATTGATATTACGATGTATGCTACTTGTACCTATAGTTTTTAAATGTTCTGTCTAGAAAACACTTATGGGAGACTCACAGAGCCAGGACAAACCTGTTTGAGTTGGAACTTGGTCCAAAATCATATGCATTGGAGTGTCTTATTTGTCATTGGTAAGAAATTTTATGGTCTACAAATATTCATAATGTTATTTATGGTTTCGTAGTCAAGAGGAAAATACGGCAGCCACTTGAATTTGTGGAAAAAATGAACCCTAAATTCACGTGAAGAAGAGATCGCCCATTTATGACGCAAAAATCGACATTTTCAAGGGAATCAAAATACATAGGACTACTTCAGTTGACCCAAAAGAATGAAATTTGCTAAGATGTTACTTGGTATACATACATATGAAACCAAAACATACATATTTTGTTATTATTTTATAGATACGGAATCGTTCCTGCGCGAGGCTGACTCGCATTTGGCTGGTCTTTTTTGTATAATCAAATCTAA
Organism: Mesosemia grandis; assembly: GCA_018237805.1. NCBI lineage: Eukaryota > Metazoa > Arthropoda > Insecta > Lepidoptera > Riodinidae > Mesosemia > Mesosemia grandis. The sequence continues at coordinate 8,156 of DVZW01000497.1, forward strand.
ATGAAAAAATAGTGGATATTCTAATAGTAAGAGATTACCGTCGCCTACACAAAATGATTACAGTGCGTGCTAAACTTGTGACTGAAATGTGTATTGAGTACATATTACCTTACCCTTCAGACCGAAACACGACAATGGCAGGGCTCTACCATCTAGTAGTCACAATTTTGAAGAGTTGGTTAACTGTCGCTCGCCTTTTACAAGTTGCTTGGTAGAAAGGCAGTCGGCCTTTTCTTCACACAAAGTCCGGATCAATACGTGCTGGGCGTGACAAAACATTTTAAGAGTTAATGTAACCGAACTGTCGGCTATCTAGCCTCAAAGGTTAGAGAAACGTAACTGAGACGTCTCGATCGTAGCGCGGGAGATCACTTACCATCATTACCATCTTCTGCTATATAAAAAAATCTGTTTTCGTGTTATTTATTTAAGCGCCATCTATCTATATAGTACTAGGCAATCTAATCTTTTATAGTTCAAAATTTGAGCTAGTTTGTGTTTGAACTAGTGGCAGTGGGTCTATATAGTGGGCACAACGATCGAAGTGTCGCGGGAATAAAATAAATATTTTTATAGACCAGTAAAATAGGACAGACAGACTGGCGCCTTAACGCGTTACGTAACGAAGCAGAAGTTCACCCTTCCATCAGAAGTTATCACTTTAAAAAATAACTAGATTTTTTTTAGCTGGATGCGATATAACATTTGAAGCTATGCACAATTCGAAAATGATCTCCGAATTGGAAAAAATTCTCTTCCTCTTCTCAAGCTGTTCAGCGCCATGCTTGGCTTTTGTCGTTGTTATCTTCTCCAAGATTTGCTCGGAATTTGCCAGTAACACAATTGTGGTGTCATGCTTACTCCAACATATCGCCAAGTTGGTAAGCACTATATTTATAAATAATATCGTCGCGCCCATTGTTCCCGAAGGGCTAGGAAGATTAGACGATTAGCCGATGATATTTAAGTCCCATGATGTGACAGGTGGCAAGTCTGTCGCTTTATCGGCCATACGGCCATGTCACAAACCTATCATGATATCGGGCACACTTTCAATCCCGGGCAATTGAATCCCGGAAAGCTGAAAATCTCATTAAACCCTTTTTCCCCCAGAACTTGGTGACTTCGTGCCAGTTAAACGGTTTTCATTGGGACTCCTTTGCGTAGGAAGAGTTGAAAGTGGTAAGAGTTATTTGGTCACAATTTTCGGCCAGTCCCGAGACGGATCCCATTTTAAACTCTTAGATCGGAACACAATGACAAACGTCGTTGCGGTAGGAATAAGTAAGGTGGTGGTACCAAACCCGGTGAGTCATGGCTTTATTGTATTTCAGAGTTTGCATACAAAAATCGACCCGCGTAGTTTAATGCTATCCTGCACTCTCGCTTGCTGCTTGCCGTTCCACTTGGTTACTGGCACACCAGTGAACAGCATGGTGTCTGCGTATGCTCGGATACCGCATCGGAAAATGGTAAATTAAACACAGAATATTAAAAACTATAGAAGTAGCTTACGTCGTAATATATATAGACGAAGACGTGCTATATATAGACGAATTGCAGATTTGATCAAGCCTGCATGGTGCAGGACCACCATTAGATTATGTGTTCCTGCCAGGTCATGATCCAATGAAAAATCTCATTACACCATTTTTTTTTCGTCCGACCTAGGATTCGAACCCAGAACTTCCTGCATCTTAGACCGGCACCGGTACCTCTATACCAACGAGGCGAAGTGGTGAACAATTTACTGCAAAATAATTAATATGTTTATTTACCCTACTAACATTTGATAATATTATAATCTGTATGATGCTAAATTACAATTTAAGTTGTTTGCCCTAAATTTAATGCCAAACAATCAAAAGTCAATATTTTCTAAATACTGCGCTGTTACAAGGTTATGTCATGACCTACAAACAGACAGGAAGACATTCTCTGTGCGGCTGACAGACGCAAGCGTTTTTGTCATAGAATTATTATATACTAGGAATCACCCATGACTTCGTTCGCGTCAAAAACACGAACAAAGCTATCCCACGGGAACCGTATATTTTTCCGGGATAAAGAGTATCCTATGTGTTATTCTGATA
>DVZW01000498.1:0-10246 GCA_018237805.1 Mesosemia grandis
GATTCGGGGTGAAACGTACGTAGTGTATTTTTGCGTGCAGTTCGGAACTGTTGCAAAGTTATTTGGTCTTTAAACGTTTGAAGTATTTCGAAGAACGGAAGCATTTATTATCTGGTAGCGGTCACCATTTTATTATAATCGTACTTAAAACTGCATATGCAATGTAATCAATTAATTAAGACTAGCGTAAAATGCAACTGCTATATGATATTATGCTTTGAGGAATTATAAAGGATGACATCAGAAGAAACTAAACGATGAGCTAGCATTATACGCGGGAAAGAACTATGACTCTCGCCTATAGTCAGGCAGTAAACACGTTATGCGTTTGGTTTAAAAAACGGTTCATATAGTTGAACTTCAGAAAGTGTACGGGAATCCACTTCCACAGAAAAAATCGCCCCAATTGGTCCGTAGATATACGGACAGACGTATGAGTTTCCGATCGCATAACCGAAATCTGTCAGAAGACACTTGTTTGAACCGTATGCTTGGGCACTGTAGTAAAATGTCACTTGAAAATAAAGGACACTTAAAATTGAATCAGATCAATTCGATCTCAGCTCTTAACTGTAACTAAATTTTATAAAGAAGCGTCACAGTAATACTTCGACTTAATAACTCTTTTTAAGTTTCCGACTCACTAGCATCATCCGTCCCATATTATATTCCCACCAATGGGGATGGGACAGAAGATGTCGCTTTTAAGGAAGGCATTATCCCAATACTTAAATCATTCTGCTCACCCAATAAATTTCTGGTAACTGTATAGTCTCCTGTGGACAGCACAATGTCATGTCATCCAAAAAATAATCATAATACAGTAAACTAATATCTGACACTCATTATGGAATTTCCTTATTTCGAGACGAACGTAAATACCACAATGTTATTATTTAGAGTTTCAAATGTAATTATGCAAAACCAGCAGTTCTTGTTGAGCAAGAACTCTTACTATAAACCGAGCGATAATTCGATATTCTTATTCGCACTTGACAATGCTGAAATAAGTCACTTAGCTTGGCAACATTTCTTACTATGATCTGTCACAGGTAAAAAAGGTGACGTCATCGGTCCCCCCACACGTCATTTTAAAAGCAACCAATAACGAAGCAATTACCTTGAACCAATGGTTTGGCGATTGGTTAGTTTTGAAAAATTACGTTATCGGGAACAATGATCTTATCTTGGACAAATTTTAATTGTAATTCTACTTCCTTATAATTATAATTCTACGGCAACCAGGGTAGAGATATGCGACTGAGAAGCGCGAATATGTTTATTTAAGCCCAGTTTTAGGCCAGTCAAGTTAGAATGCGCCTTCTGTACTTCGGTTTATAATAGAATTATTATCTTGGATATTGTTGTAAATGTTTGTTTTAAGTTACTAGAAAATATTTTTTCACATCTAAAAGTTCCATTTTCATCAGTAATAAAAAATATTAAAATGGACTTTAACACTAATTAACTTAAGTACACTATCAGTTAATGGTAACTTAATAATTATTTTAAAACTATTTCGTAAATTCTTCTTAACCTAATTACCCACTATCCAGTATACGACAACGGCAGTTGGATTGAGGTTACTGTATTTAATTAACTTCGCTGTACTTAATTGCTACATAGCTTTATTGATACATAGCTTTATTACTTACTGTATTTAATTGATACACAGCACACGTACTCATGTAGGAAAATATATATTGTGTGAGCAACGCACCCAGTTTTTAAAATATATTTCAAAATTATATACAATTTCATATGTAAGTTACATGTTTGAATATCATTGATTAATTATCAGCAAGCAAATGGCAGACAGTGTTGCACTTAGTCTCATTTGAAGTTCATCATATCTGGTAATCCAAGAAGTATAATTTTCCAGAAAAACTGAATATCACAAGAACATTTAGCAATTTAACTCATGGATCTATATATACCGACTGGACGAATTCTATTTAACTTCTCGCGAAGCTGTAGAAACCAGGATAACGAAAGGATCGAAAAGCTAACAGAATTCCAAAGACAATACAGATTCAAAAAGCTTAGATACAATCCGTATAAATAAATACAAACCCGATCTCATTCGCCCAAAGCAAGTGTCCCACGATAAAGGGTAGAACTTTAATTTTACATTGCTCGAGTCATGTCATTTACTTATTTTTGTTTCGATAGAATTATATGCTCAGTCAAACTCGTGCCCGTTATTGGCCTTCAAATAGGCATACTGCGGGTAAAATTAGTAGCCCTTCTAACTATGCTGAATTCAGGTTGAAGCATGATGGTATTTATTATACTTCAACCTACATGTTTGGGCACATACATATTTTACATGTATGTGCCCAAACATGTAGAAGAATTTTAATTTTAATGTGCTGGATGCAAGACAAGATTGCCCTTATAATATCACCTAATAGTTAATACCATTTGACAGTCATGATTGAATTACTTTAGATTTTGGAATTACAAGTGAAATGTTGTTATTATTTATTAAGTTTTATAAGCGTTTTAGTGTGCTAAAATACAGCGAAGTTAAAAGAATTATAATTGTCTTTTACATTAATATAACTAGGCTTTATCAACAGGTATTCATTCAACTGAAATAGTGTTCAAAATTATTAACTAAATTATATACAACTTCACTTATACTACACAAAAAAATATAAAACCAATGAGCACATTACTTAAATCTACAATATTCTATTTGAGGTCAAGAACACAGTTTAAATTATTATTGAGTAAAATATAAAAATTTGAAATTAGTAAATGTATTTTACTGACATTTATAGATGGACTACCTGTTCCTGTGACTTTTTACACATGGAAAAAAAAAAGTTTTTTACAAAAGCTACAAGTTACTCCTTATTACATCAGCTATCTACCAGGGAAAGTCCCGCCAAAATCGATCCATCTTTCTAGACAATAGCCAGAACAGATAGTCAGACAAAAAATGTAAAAAAAAATATTTTGAAATATGTAGCATGAAAGGTTGTAAAAAGTGGTCATTTTAATATTATACACAGACACTCCAATTTTATTTGTTTGTATAAATGACAGATGATGACGTTGGCAACCCAGTGTGGTCCCACTATGTAATTAATCTAATAAGACTTCATTTCGGCAGAATAAGGCTGTATATAATGTCTGATAAGGATTATGATATTAAAAGTTACAGCAGCAAGCATCTGAGTTTTGACAGTAGTGATTGACATACCACATATACCAGATGTGTACTCTCCTAGAGATGTACAAGATATAAAATTTAAATGTTGCTTCATGCATGGACAAGTTTTTGCCTTGATTTATGAATACATATTTTATTGACTAATTTTAGAATAATTTTGAAATAAAGGTTCTACAATTAGGTCATAGAAAAGAAATCACTTCACTTCCTTGTTGAGAATTTTCCATTATGTAAAATGAAATAATGACCAGGTAAGAAAGACCACTTATTTTTCTACTCTGGGGGGGGGGAGGTCCCTTTGTAGAACAATCATAAAACAAAATCACTGGTAGGAAATGTATTCTTAAACTCTTTTCTACCTATAATCTGGATAATAAGAAAAATTGTCCACCACAATGTCAATTTAAAACTATGATACCACAATCTAAATTCCACAATTCAAAACGCAAATCCCTCACTTAGATCATAGGATATTTTGCCATTCTGTCCGAAAAGAAATATTACAATATTATTTGTGGTAAAGTACAATAACTAATTTCAAACCCTTTTAAAACTACAATTTAACAGCCACAATATAATATCACTGCTATTTTAAAATTGTATTATGCACATGTATAATAAAATGTGACATAATAACTTTATTTGCTTCAAAAGAGTATGTCATAATTTCTATAAAATATATTGATCATTATAAATATTATTTATGTCTTGAGGTAGATGGTCATAATTAATGTTTAAATCACAGCCTGTAAAATTGTAAACAAACCCATATTTTTAAAGCCAATGACAGTTTCTAATGTAGGTTAAATGTTATAATCATTTTTAATTATATTACTTATTGTAAAATTGTATTATTGAGGATTATGTTCTAATCCTTAGCATCAACCATATCACAATTCCTGATGTAATATTTATTTGTATAACAGTATTTGCTTAGTCGGACTAAAAGGACTCTATCATCGTCAATATATTCACAAAAGCTTGAACAATTATTACAATTTTCAAAGTAATGCATTCCATTATACTTTAGAGATATTAATGGGACTAAGCACGTCATTATTGCGCTCACCTCTAGAAAGCTCAACGTTTCGACCAAGTGCCTGACAATGGCTGTGGTCACAAGTGTACTGCTATTGACCACGGCTATTGTAACTTGGTCGAAAGGTTGAGCTTTCTACAAGTGAGTGCAATAATTATAGGTTTAGTCATGTTAATATCTTGTACAATTGTCTAAAATTACAATACATGTTTTAATGTCATTAGCTTTCAAAATATGAGTATCAGGACCATTTTATTAATTAAAGATATTAGACAAATTAATTCAACCGACGATAGAAAACTACAGCATTGAAAATTACAATATTAAACATACAATATGCATTATGCACAGATAAATACTTGATTATGTAACTGAGAGTAAATATTCGTCATTATTAGCACAAGTGTGTGTGACATTACCAAACAAGCTATAATTAGCAGTAAAAATTGTTTGGTAGCATATTTGCCACTCATAGTAACTTGTTAAATAGTAATAACGATTTACCTAGCAGTAAACTCGACTCAATGGTTAAAATTGACTAGTCCTATATTATTTAGACAATTATATGTTTAATTTAAGTGTATATATACTGATCTCAACTGCCAAAATCTTAAATATTATTAAACTTTTTACTAGATTAATGAGAATATATAAAGTATACTTCATAAAGCGAATTGTTTGTAACTGGGTATCCCTACAAATTCACCTATCATTAACAACAAATATGTTTAAAATTTATTAAAACCTGTGAATATCGTCACTAGATTTTTAATAAATTTAATTTCTAAGTACCCTGAATTATAACATTTGTCTTTAAACTATCTTTAATCTAAATTATGGCCTTAATGTTATTATTTCTATAAATATCTTTTGAGCTTTAAAAAGTTACATTGCAATGTGTTATCAGGTTAATAAAATATCATTGACATAATATAATACCTCTAACATCACTCGGATTTCAATTGAGGTATTTGAATTGACTGTTGAGGTAAGGTAAGGTTTTACTGTCGTGCAGATCTCTCCGTTTCTATAAGACACTCTCTGACCAATATACGAGCATGGACAATGCCACGTTTAAGTCGCTCTGCTGAACTACGGCTGCCTGAATAACTAGGACGTACCTCTTTACCCATCTCCTCTATAACAGCCAAAAGTTGAGCATATTTTGACATCCCATTATCTTTATCTTTTCCAACTGAAGAAGGCGACGAAGCAGGAACAGTTGATATTGTCGCATGACTATTGCTACTTAGGGACAAGTCTTTATGGGTACTTTTCCCACTCATTGGGATCGCTGTCACAGTCACATCACTAAGTTTAGATTCTACCGCTTGAATATCCATTGCTTCCATTATGCTAAAACAAAATATTAATATATAAAACTAACAATAAATTCATACACAATACATTACTATTACTGGCTACTACAAATTTTTTGGTAGCTACATACCACCGAAATAGCATTTATATTTATAATATAAAGTAAAACTTACCTGAATTAATGAAAATTACATTCGACACTAAATTCACAATAAATGTACACCCGAACATGTTTTAAATCTACTGATAAGTAAAAATTAACGAACATACCCAAAATCTCCGATTTCAAGCACCTTCACAATTTCAATTTGCCAATAAATATTTAGATAAATCCTTGGTAATATAATAATAAATCAGAAATAATTAGTAAAGTTTATGTATGAAATGAAGAACTCGTGTTATAATGCAAATAGTTTTTGAAAAGTCAAAATCTGTAATTCTGAAATAATATTGACAGGGCGACGGCACCAACAACAACCATAAAGCTCTTACAGCCACAAAAATCATAGATATATAAACATGAAAATGATATTCCCGTAAATGCCAGCGCTTGATATTTCGCACCCCATTAAATAATAGAAAATGATTTTTTTCTGATAATTTTATTGTAATTCAATAATAAAATAATTACAAACAAAACCATTAGTTTACACTATCATAAACTATCAAACGAATGCAGTTATAAAAATTCTAATTATCTAATATGTGCTGCTAACTCGCCGGTGCTGTAAATTCCGTTATCAATTTGTATTGTTTACAGAATTTACAGCGCCGGCGTGTTTTGTTCTCTCTTCTTCATGGGCTATCACGGTGGTATGCTACTATCAACGAGCGAATGAAATTTTTAAATTAATTAAAATAACATATGAATTAAACTGTCAAAATATTATACCTAATTAAATAAAATCTGGATCTTAGATCCAGTGTATACTAGAAATATCCATGACTAGGCGCTGATATTAAGTCAGTAATATGACAGGGCTTATCGGGCACATGTTCTAATAGCGGGCAGTAAACTTTTCCGAAAAATCCGAATTTCTATTCTGAAAATCTACAAAAGCTCATTAAACCATTGTTTATTTAGCCCGACCTGGAAACTAAAGCTATTGGTATCTATAAAGTAATCTCCCACCAAAACCTAAAGTTATGGTGGGAGATTACTTTATAGATACCAATAGCTTTTAGCTATTTATAAAATTATATAATTTTGTTACTATTTCCTTAGATATATACTATGATCTGTAATTAGATAACTAGGACTACAGCCATCCCTAGTTTTCCAATTACAGAACATAATGCGACTCAGCGGCGCACAATGCTGAATTGTGCTGTTACTTAATAAGAACGTGAATTAATACTATTGAGACTGCTCCATTGTGTGAACGTAGTACTGTAGTTGAATCATTTAACTTTGAGCATTATGCCGCACAATTTGCTTTATTGCTGTAATTGGAAAATTACCGATATGTTCTTAAAGTCCAGACGTAGTAGGTCTCTCCTATAAGTGATACCTCATAACTAGGATTCAACAACGTTCTCATACTGAGTCAAGTCAACGATCCATAAAGTATGTGGTAGACAGACGCTACATACTGTATGGAGTAGTTTTTGCAATACCTTTTTAATGCCCATACCAACTAATTGTTTAACACGGTTACTGAACATTGCCCCTAATAGGGCCAAGCAAAATCAAAGTGCATGTTTCCCCGGACTATATCTCGCGGGAATGCAAATTGCATAAATTACGGTGATAAGATTGAATATCCTTTGATTAATGGAAACAGAATAGCAAATATGTAAATCAAAAGATTCAGCGAACTCGGACCTTTAACCACACGTAACATGCTATAATTATTGTTCACCGTCAGGCGTCAAACACTTTGATCTCAAAAACCAATTGAGGTTAATTAAATGTGAGATAAACGATTTATCAGTTAAATATAAATTCACTTAATAATTTGTATTTATGTACTTCATCTTCTTTTATAGAAATGTTCTTAATGGATGGAGTTGTTTTTCTAATTTCTGACAGTGACATCTATCAATATAATATTTTAATTTGTCTAGTGAAAATTGACACAACTGAGACAACTGACAAACTGAAAAACCAGGGCAAGGGGCTTGTTGTCTGGTACACTGGTAGTGAATTTAATGATTAAAGTCGTCCACAGTTTTTCGAGATTCTGTGATTATTTAATATTATAAATCTATTAATGAATATACATAATAAATATTTATTTAAACGATACAAGATTTTTTTTAACTAAAATAAAACAAAATCAGCGTTTCCATGATGTAAATTGCTCAAACGAAAATGAAACAATAAGAGCTTGTTAAATTGTATCTTCGCCCACTGTCCCTCTTCTATAAATTATGCGTTAAGTGAAATTGACTTGTCGAGGGGAGGTTGGAAAAAATGTCTGGAGAAAGCGAACGTGCATCTCGTCCTAACTCTTTGTTACTGGAGGCTCCCATACCGGAACGGGAGCCACTCCGTTTTGATGTGCAACTAGTTGGAGCTCCTCCAGAGGTAGAGCAATTAGTTAATAATATCAAGCAAGTGGCAGAAGATTTTCTCTATCATTGGAAAACATTTCCAATTGGTGAGTGATTGTTTATTTAGCTAACATGTTATCGTTATTTGGCAGTATATATTTTAATTTTATATAAATTATATGCACAATACCTATATTAAAAAATTTAAAATTGTTTACCACAATATTGTTAAAACAATCGAAAGAAAGCATTAATTATAAAAAGTATATACTTACCATGAAAATTTTGTTTATTTTAAATAAAATATGAGGTAGTCTTATTTCACCTAACAATTAAGCTAAATATTAAATAACTAAAAAAAAATATCTAATTGATTTTAAAAAAATAATTAATTAAACAGTATCATTATGCATGATAGGGTAGAGTTACAACTAGTGTACTGCCATGATACTATTGCACTCAGTAGCTGATATAGAGATTGTCCTACAATGTGATAGGTGGTATGCCTCTAAACATAGGCAATTACTATTCACATAATGGCAAGGGTTGCACTGCGGTATGGGTGGATAAGAGAAAAGTTTAATTTATGACCAAATATATAAAAAGATAACCTAAATAACTTGTGTTATATTGTTCAATATCTCATATAGTTCAGTTTTTGAGTACATCTAAAAAAACTCATCAAACCAACCTGAGGATTAGACACATAACCACGGCTATTCTATACTGGTACTACTAGACCAACATTGATTATATAAAATTTATAAATTCTATATTAAAATTTATAAGTCGCCTTGTTGACATAATCATACCGACGTCGGTCTGAGATGCACTAGTTCCTGGGTTCAAATCCTAGGTCGGCAAAAAAGGTATAATGAGTTTTTCAGATTTTCTGAAAAATTTGCTACCCGGTATTATAATATGTGCTTGGTATGGTGACAGGTTTGACAATTGTCACATGATGGGACTTAATATCATCGGCTAGTAGTGGGTATACTAGTACCCACTAGTGCAGCTGATGTGTACGAGTGTTATCTCTGTCTATCCCTTCTTTTTTTTTTAAATAATTCTGCAAAACTATATTTTTGGTGTTGAGAATTCTTATATACGGAATAATAACAAGGTAAAAATGGTATAATATGAAAGTGACTACAAAAGCAGGCCGACCCAGTATTGTTGTATTGTCATAAAGTTTCTAGTTCTCGCAAATAAAGAATTCACATAAACTGGATGGTGTATATTATTTATTAAATTCACCTGTGGATTTGTATATAGTCAAAATCTGTTATAAATACACCAAAGGAATAGCAAATATTTAATTGTAAAAACAAAAAGTTATCAGAACTGGTGGATGTGTGAAGGGTTGGAATCTCAGGGATCTTTGATTTTGGTCATTTTAACTGGTAATATTGACAATGACAATTGTCTTTTAATAATGACATTCTTCCCAACAATAACAAACATCACTCCCATGATATTATTTAATTGATGTCATAAGATAAAAATTATTGAAAGTAATTGCTTATTTTGCTGAGCAGTACCAGTGTCAGTATAGATGCACAAGGTCTTACATTCATTCCTTAGGTCGGGCAGAAGATTTAACAAATTTTCACTTTTATGAAATAATATATTTCCTAATATGGAATACAATATACCTGATAGGCCCCCAGGGACTTGAAGTATGTCTTATATATAACTGTATGTGTGCTAATAACTTCTGAGTGTGCTAGATACACCTCTGAGAAACACAGATAATTGGTGGTAACCCTCATCCTGACATTTCTAAAACAAGATTAGTACAATCAACAACCTGTGTCTGATTCTTGGATAACAGTATGATAATCCTAAATGTAATAACATTCTATATAAAAACTACAATATTCATGATATGAAACATACATTTAATGTTCATTTTCATTTATAATTTGCATGTAGAAAAGAAGATTTAACCTAAATTTTTTGAAAGATTTTAAATTAATTGTGTCATAGGTTTTTTTGTGCCTTTGGATGTAACAGACATGACATATAAAACTGCCTGATGTAGAGAAAATTATATAGTTTTAGTATTAATATATAAAAATTAGGTAATAAATGATAATTTTGAATATATATTAAATACTAAATATTTTTAATATCTCTAGATCACTCAGAACATAACAATATTTTTGGTTTTAGTACTCCCACCGTCACGTTTTACTGGACCTGGTAAC
>DVZW01000499.1:0-10245 GCA_018237805.1 Mesosemia grandis
GTAACAGAAGTCCCCAAAACCGCTTGAAGAGCTTATATTTCAAGTTTCTACTACAATAAATTTATTAAATATGCCCGACCTATTTAAACATTTTACAAATGAAACACTTTCCTGTTGCACAGTTCAGATTTTATGCGCATTGTTTTGATACAAAAAGGAAGAAAATCTTAATGTTGTCGGCTTTTGATTGATTTTTTAATTATACTAGTAATTTGTTTACGAAAGTTTTCATTACTTATTTAAGTGGTAATTTAATCGTTAGAAATTCATCATCCTCTAAATGTCAAGTAATTTAATCGTTTGTAGCGATAATTCAACTTTTAAAAGTCTTTTTTGCTTATGTTTCTTTACACATCTTGTCCCAAAAATGTTTAGGGAGAGCCAAACTTTACGCGGTCCGTGAATTCACCCCGTAGAAACGCCGACGTGACAGGCTGTGAGCCTCGTCGCTTTCATTGGCGTTTCAACGAGTGGGAAGGAAACGGAAGGAGGATAGGAAGAGGTAAAACATGGTAGGAAAAAGTGAACTGGGATAGGAAAATATCTCGGAAGACAGAGGTTGAGAAAGTAGCCACAGAAATAAGTAAGGAGTTGGGGTGGGGGGTTAGGGGTTACATTCTTCGCGTGCAACACACAGCCACAGACAGCTTTAAGTTTATTAATTGTTATTTGGTGACAGGTGTGTTGTTTTACAGTATATTTTGATTTTGATTAGAGTCAGAAACAGTATAATTACTGCGTTTTTGAAAGTGCCTGCTGCCAAATCACAAATACTGTCAAAAAAAGGTAACCGGTGTGTGCGGTTTCTTCCAATATTCTTAAGCCATCGTAGCCATTATAATCTTTGCTATGCATTTCCTTCATAACTTGTTTTCATAGATTTTAAATTTTTTTTTCAGGCAGGCCTGACCTTTGTCAACTGTTGTCTGCGCTAAATTCTAGGTATACACTGGCCTAAGAAAATTTCCAACGAACAACTGTTGGAACGCTGCCACGAAACCCCAATCGATCAGCAGATTAACCGCCGTAGGTGGGAATGGATTGGCCATACTCTCCGTCGGAACTTCAACCACATTCCCAATTAGGCTCTAGATTGGAATCCCCAAGAAAAACGCAAACGTGGCCGTTCCAAATAAATTTGGTGGCGCACTGTGGCAGACGAGGCAAAGATGATCAGCAAGACGTGGAGCGAGGTTAAGCGCGAAGCTCTTGACAGAACGCAATGGAGGACTACTGTCGACGCCCTCTGCCCCATCTTGGGGAAATAGGACATCAATGTGATTTATCTAGTAATAAAGGATATCCACAATATTTTTTTGTCTACGCATTGAAAGGATATTTTTTAAACGAACTGTAAGCTCAAAAGATGTTAATAGAGCGTCACCTTCTTTATATAACCTCTGCGCCAGAGGCATTTCAGTTACGTAGGCAGTCCAAAGAAACGTCAAGGGTCTTTTCTCGAAGGTTCCTGAGACGTCTGTTCGGAAGTACACCCCAGCTGACAATTTGTTTCACAAGTTGTACGAAACAAAATAACAGTAGACTTTTAATGACTTATTAAATTTATATCACCAATAAAACATTTAGTAAAGAGTTTTATTGGTGATACAAACGTTTTCTACGCAGAATCCGGAATCCATCTTTTGAATTTGTTGTCCATAATATGCCCCTACCACTTACACCTAGCCAGCGTAGATTATATTTATAATAATTCATTAATTATAATTTGCAAAAACTATATACAAAAAAATATATTTTTGTAATTTTATGATACTAGCTGAACTCGCCAAACTTCGTTTCGCCAGTAGAACCCTCATTTTTCATAGAGATCGATCAATCCGTTTTGAATTATAAGGGGACATACAGAAAAACAGATAGAAAAAAGTTACAAAAATGAAAATTGTTGTCAGTGAGTCGTAAAACGAATATTTATCCTGAAATTTGCCAAAAAAATTAAGTAGTAGTTCGTTTCGCCTTAAAATCAGTGAAAAATATCAAACTTAGTGACAAACCGACAGCAGCACTACCTGCCGAATAAAGTTGTGTTTCCATCCAAACCATCAAACCATCCAGGAACCCATTGAAATATACAAAAAATATCAACCAAATCGAGCGTTTAGGAGTTGGCGACAAACACAAACAGATGACTATTATACATAACATTTATATATATGAAGATATAGAATAATAGCATTAATTGAGTACGTTGGCAAACTTATGAGTTAGCTAAATTTTAATAATGCAACATACATTTGCAACTTGAACCTAATATTAACATGGAATGGGCTGTTTTTACAGTCTGTGTAGCGTTTTGTAATTTACTTAGCGCGCGACGTGAACAATATGCCTGCAGATCTCACAATATTATCTAGTCTGCTGGATCTGCAATAACGAGGAGAGGCTCCACTTGAGTGCTATCTCGTTAGGAAGGGAGTTTAAATTATGCCGCAAGCCTATTGCCACTATTAAAAGTATAACGTGTTTATTATATTGTTGTTTAATGCTAAGCAGCTCGGATATGTTTTGGAAACAGAAGTTTATATACATCAAATTTTAAAAGGGTTTTTAAATCATCAAACAATATGAAACACGTAATTCAGAAAAACGCAATTGTAAAAACGATTTTAACAACTCAATAATTTTCGGATTTGGAATTCAAATGGACTGGAATTAATTTATAAATTTTTACAGGAAAACGAAGGAAAAAAGACCCGACAAATCTGATTGTAAAATACAACATTTGCCTAGAGACCAGAGATGTTAATGGTGCATATTAATAATGCATAAAAGTGAAGTTTTTTATTTTTTACATGCCTTTTAAACGTTGAAGCTAATTTATCTTTTTTATTCTACTCAAAGTTAAAGATATTTTATGAATATTCACCGTTGAGAAAGATAGAAAGTGGTGTAAGTTATCACATGTTGTAAATTTGTGTACCAAAGTCTAGCCAATCCGATGTTCCCATACTTGAGATTGGTGACACGCCTAGCATTATTTTAGACGTTATCCGGTATATCTGACTTGTAAATTTTTTGTAATACAGATGTAAGATAAGGTAGCCGGTATACTTATGCAAAATACATCATTCTAGTTTCAAGGGAATAGGAGGATTCCCTTGAATTTCCAAAAATCCTTTCTTAGTGCTACCTTCATCGTGAAAGGAACCCCTATACCACCATACATAGGCGACCTCGCCACATCCTCTCCGATCCCCCAGACGAAATTACTCTGGCCAACGCAACCTCACAAAACACTCACCGTCGCCGCCGCCGCGGGCGCCGACGAAGACGTCATTAAAAAATGTCACAAAACACCAAAAATCCAAACACATAAGTTAAAGCAACAAACTAAAACTAATTTAAAAATCAACAAAAACTAGATCCGCGTAAACACTAGGCTAGAGCGCCTAACGCTCGCTAAACACCAATAGATTAAGCTGATTAGTCCAAGTAGGAATGCAGCATACAAAACAAAAAAAAAACCGAGACCAGAGAGCGCCTTGCACATTGGTTTTCTGAATTTGTAATATATATATCGCAGGTGGCAGGTTGGATTGAGGGACGTCGTCAAAAAATGGCTATGTCCTAGGGACGTCACAGTATAAATAAGTTTGGGAAGCCCTGCATTAAATGCTTATTGTAAAACATTAGACACACTACCATGCGTTTGGTACGCACACATGTATACACAAATACATTTTACGTCTGTTGTCAAACTGTCAAACTAAAATATTATTGGTCTATGATTTATTTGTCAATAATCTTACTGACTGTCAAAAATATTTTATATGTACCCTCTTTTATTAAGTAACCCCATAACATTTTATTTAAATGAATTATAGTTGATTGTCGGCCACCGGGCGACCACTAATTATATTAATACAGTGACCACCTATTCAAAATTATAGAATTCTTTAGACCTATTAAAATGGCTTGATTATAATATTTTATATTCGAGTTAACATTTTATACTCGTTTCTTATAAAGTTTAATAACTAGGAAGTTATATCAGATGATTTTCATCCGCATTCTATTTACCTGTTGACTGTTATTCATGACAAACTACGTGCCAAACGTCGTGATACATTATGAGAATAGTTTAATGTGTTACTTTTTGTAATATTTTTTGTATAAATATAACAGTTTGCCATGTGACATAAAAACTAGCGGTCTCTAATTGGCCAAACTCGACCATTGTGTTATCTATGCAACTAGGGAACTATACACGCTTTTATGTATTTGACTTTACCAGTATGAATGCAAACAGTTTTAAATTTTTGTTTGTGATACATGTATATTTTTTTGCTTTATGTACTCCGTATCTGTAAAATTTAATTTTAACAAATGTCATATCTAACCGCCTCGTTGGTACACTGGTTAGCGTACACGACTAGTGACGCTGATCGACGAGGTTCGGAATCGATCCCCGACGGGGCAAGCAGTTGTATGATGAACAAAAATATCTGGGTGCGACTGTGTATTAAATTAATTCTATTTATATTCATGTATTGCTATGTATTAGTATCGTCTAACACTCATGTCACTAAGAACTAATTTGCATAGTTTGGGGTTTAGTTTTTAATGTTCTATGGAATACATCAATTCGTATAATTAGTCCATTATATTTATTATTTTTACAATCGCGCGATTTGTTTAAAATGGAATACGTCTACTCTTTACGTAATAATATAACGACAAAAAAAAAGATTATTAAATTATACTTATAAAATAAATAATATATGTAATAAATAATTATACTCATACATAATCATATAATGATAAAATGGTAATTACAGCTGATTCTTTTATTACCCTGTGAGTCATAAGCCTTTACAACAAGCTACGTGACAATCGTCGCGATGCGATTATTTTTTGTGGTGCATTTTGTCAGGCGCATTCAATAAATTCACTATCGTTGCTTTGTGAACACGCTCTATCTAATAAAAATAACAGCAATTATAATTCAGTTCTATAAATGTAAAGTTCATAAGTTTACAATATTTTATATTGAGCTATCCATAAATATTATTAAATAAGTAGATAATAATATACCTGAATATTTTAGACGCAATCTATTGAACTGTATGTTAATAATAAGCTACGTGACGATTACCCCGACGCATTCATCTTTTTGAATAGCATTTTCTCATACTTTTTGAATCAATTAAGTATCGTCGCTTTGTGTCTACTGACTCTTAATTGTTTATAAAAATATACAGTTATTAAATTACACTTATAAAGTACAATTCATGAACTTATTTAAAATATAAGAAGAATCGCGCCTTAGAAGAAAGCGAAGTCAAGAGACACCGAAACCGACAAGAATGCATGAATTCAGGGACCGCCGAAACATAGATCAGGGGCCTTAGACTAGACACAATCGACGACGAATCGTTACATTTTCGGACGATTTGAACTGTCAAAATCCATATATTTTTTTAGGTTTGACGTTGCAAATCGGCCGGAAACGAATGACCCGCTGTCATTAGATGCCCGCAGTCTAACCCCACTGCTCTGTCTACCCTCTTATGAGACAATAGACGTGAATATATGTCCCTATGTATGCTTAAATCTTTAAAACAACGGATTTTGATGCGGTTTTTTTAATAGTGTTTAGATGTATAATTTATACCCATGTAAAGCCGGGGCGGGCCGCTAGTATATAATATATATAATCTTAATCTCGGAAATGCCTCCAACGATTTTTACGAAATATAGTATTTCGGGTTTCGTAGGGTTTCGGAGGCAATAAATCGATCTAGTTAGGTTATATTTTTAGAAACTGAAAAAAAAAACACTGGTAACAAACACAGGTAATTTTAGCCGCATTCTCTTTAGCCGCATTTTATTCTATACGTCACACGTAGCGGCAAATAACGATTGTTGTCATGACAATTGTACCAAATGATTCATTTTTTGGATTATACATTTTGCTAGGCGTTTTAATATAAAATTAGTTTGCAAGATCATAAATGACAAATAAATACTTTATCTTATTCTAACAAAGATTAATTATAAAAATGAAAAAATATTAAATGTTAAAGTTATATTATTAACATAATATTTATATTATATAGGGACATTAATTAATCTTAAACTAGAATAATAAGGCGATTTTAATATCTGCATTCATGCTACATGACAGCCGTAAAGTATTTAGGTTTTTGTGTAGTTTATAAAGTAAGTAGGTAAATAGTTCTTGTCTTAAATAGTGGATAGAACAACTTTTATTCATAAATTTATTAACGATTTATTCACAAGGTTGTTCCTAATGAATTTATAAGGCATACAATGTTACGTCTTAAACAGATACCTATAAAAAATAGTTACGTATTATGGATAAATAATTAAAATTTAAATAGGTTGAGAGACTAAAAAATATGCTCACGATATTATACTTTTTAGTACTCATATATTAGTTAAATGATATTGAGCTACAGAATAAATACTGTCATG
Organism: Mesosemia grandis; assembly: GCA_018237805.1. Taxonomy (NCBI): domain Eukaryota; kingdom Metazoa; phylum Arthropoda; class Insecta; order Lepidoptera; family Riodinidae; genus Mesosemia; species Mesosemia grandis. The sequence goes on from DVZW01000499.1 coordinate 6,457, forward strand.
AGAAACACAATTAAAATGACCTTATTAGTACATGACATGCTTAAATGTATGGTAATTGGTAATTGTAATCGATAAGTGGTAAAGTATTTGGCCTATGTAAATACATGCGACACAGTTAATAATTACCTGTTTGGTAGTTCTGTGAATTTGAAATATTGCTGTTTTCACTTTCAGTACGGCGTCTGGCATTAAACAATAAGTTCCATGGGTTATAATTTGTGTTATGATTGGAATGATCAGTTTTTACTGTATCTTTATTTGTAGTATCCATTTTATTATAATATTTGTTAACAAAATAATATGTAATACAACAGTCGCTCACACACGATAATATTATTATGACAGTAGCTCCCAAGCCAAACACTCGCCGTGGAGCGAGTCGACATTGTTTTGATACGATCTCGCCCGAACCTTGCCGGAGATACACGATGTTGTGTTTACTATCATTGAACTTTATCCCTAAACAGTAGTATACTATTATTAGTATGAATAATTTAACTACAGGGAATTAGGATACATTTTAATCGTTGTGCTTTACTTTGAATATATCTATTATGATATAGTAATTATAGATATGCTATAATCTTATATATTAACAGCTTAAGCCGAATTTTGTCTCAGTGTTTATAGCACGATAGTTGCACATAAAAATCAGTTATGGTCTCATTTCGAAGAGCTCCAGCCGTAGATGTGCAGAAAAATAAAGAGACTAAAAAGAACTAGGGCCTTAGACCAGACACAATCGACGACTAATCGCGTCGTTTTCGGACGATTTGAACTGTTTAAATCCATATATTATTTTGGGTTTGACATTTCAAATTGGCCAAAAACGAGTGACTCGCTGTCATTCCCATTCAATGCCCGCAGTCTAACCCAACTGGTCGGTTAGAGAGACGCGAAGTTTTGCGGAAGAACCAAAGTTAGATATTGAATATTGCTATGTACTAATAAACAATTAATTTTATATATATATATATATATATTTTTTTTTTTTTTTTTTTTTTATGAAGGAAACCATGAAATCGGTTCTACTTATAGTAACCAGAATCAGAAAGTTAATTACTTGCATTGCTAACCTTGAGTCTTAGATGTTCAAGTCTTTTGCGTACGTGTCCGGCTACCTTACTCTCCGAACAGGAACTCGACAGATATAATTAAGTAATTTCAGGGCTTGTCATTGGAAAAGTTCTGCATTTTGTAGTATTAACCATTTAGGTAGGTATATTCATATCATCACGACTGCGATCCCCGACGGGAGTAAGTAGTTAGTCAGATACCCCATCAGAGTCACAAGCACCCACGTCTGTGCAACGGAATTTTATCGCAATATTGTGATCAAGTGCCAAGTCAACTTAGGCACTAACCAATCTTGGGCAGTTTAATCAACGTATTCGAAATACTAAAAATTTCAAATAAATTGATTCGCCGACTTGATGACCTCTCAACTATCGAACTCTTGACCTGTGCCTTGAAATTTACCACTAGACCAAAGAGGCGATACCCTTTTACGGTAATCTATACAAATAGATAAAATTAGGTGTCTGTTGAGTTTGTAATATTAAAATAACCGCTTTTCAAGGTACAAACGCATTTTGCGTCGTCGTGTGGCACGAACTACACCTATGTATGAGACAGAATGCAACGCAAATTGCGAGAGCAAAATTACACGACTCTTAACTCAAAGTTACGACCGTCTGGCTTCACCCTTGGAGGAATCTCACCCTACCCAAAGATCTGGCGGCCAGGTTACACAGGAGTCACATGGTGAAACAGTTTATCGACGAGAAGACACATTATATAACAGGCTTGTTTTTTTAATTGGGAGTATGGATTAAATATGTCGAATGTACCCAGTGGCAATGCATTTGACGCAAACACAAAATACGGTCCAGATGTATTCCAGATACAAAAGCGATAATATTAGTCTTATTGTTGAAGTGACTTCCGTTCGGCATTAATTTGAGTAAGGCGTTAAGAACGAGAATATACCAGCTTGCTTGCTTATAGCTTATTTTTTTACCTGCAAACATTTTAATTATACCGTGATCATGGCAACAGTACCGAAATATTCCGATTGCTGTAGAGATCTAAACAGATTTTATTAAAAGCAAATTATCATCATTATTAAATTAATAATTAAGTTGGTTGTTTTTTAATTACCCGTTTATGAAATAAAGCATTATGGTACGTTTACATGTTTGCCCCACGTCACAAGTCACAAGTCTCGGCAGTACGTCATAATAATATGTCACATTCGTTTGTCACAAGCGCCACAATGCAAGCTTTTCCAATCCAAGCCAAATACCCTACCCTGCTACTCTCTTGTGGTTTGTGGCTAATGGCCGGTGGCGTGCAGCAAGCGTGTAAACATAGCATTAGAAGTTTATGCCCTATTCATAACCTACTACAAAACACTGGCATAAAAGAGTCAGATAGAGATAAATAAAAAAACAATTAGTTATCGTTAAGTCAAAAAATATATAAAAAATATTTTTCCTTTGTATTTTTATTTTCTTCTTTGGTGTTATTTAAAGATTATTGCAACAATTTTTGGCAAAGTAAAAGACTGTCATAAACAGTGATATTTGTTTAATATTTTTAGAAGAAATATTCCAATATGAAGGTTCCGTATGTAGTGTCATTAAATGCCCGCGAGGCTTACGCTACAGCAAATACGATGAAGGTGTCTGCAGGCGAGGCATGTCGGAAAATTGTCGCCGAGAACTTTGAATGGGATGATGATTTGACTCCTGCACCGTTGACTTACTATGCTAGTCTAGTTCTATCCCGTGTGTTTCATAGAATAAACCCTTTAGAAAAAATTTTGCAGACAGATATCAATGTGCTAATGGACCTGTATCCTGCTACCATTCCTCTACAAATGAGTGTTCCGCTTATTAAGGTATCTGGACTCCATGCCACTTTAGGGGTAGTTCAATAATTATACATAAGCACAAAGAAGATTTTCGCTTTGCTTCTTTCGACGACTTCGGTCGGGGGGCCTAGACGGTAACAGACTCAAAACGAGGAGGTTCTAAAATTCACTTCCACTGTTTTTTTGTTCATCTGTTACCCAATGTTACTCGATTACTCCGTCAATTATGCATCGATTTTTAAAAATAACTAAATTTCTGCTTAAATAATTCTTGAATGACCCTTTAGTTCCTATAACTTCTACTATAACTATATATTATTACATTTCAGCGTAGTAATCAATATCCAAATATAAGTCTAGCTAAATCTTTCTAATATTTTAAGGGCGAAAGTATGTAAGGATGGACGTTTGTTACTCTTTCACGCAAAAACTACTGGATGGATCTCGATCAAACTTTTAGTAATGTAAGCAACATTCATTCGTCATCTACATACATCAGAACAACACATAGGCTACTGTTTATGTTGGAAAAAAAATAGTATTCCCGTGGGAAAGATCTTTTCGAGTTTATCACATGGACGAGGTCGCGGGCGCCAGCTGATATGAATATAAATGCCAGGCATGGTTCATGTCCTATTTAGTGATGGGCCACCCATTATAATAGGACAGATCCTTTAGACACTGTTAAAAAAATATTATCAATATTAATATTTATTTTAATCAATGCTAGAAGATTCTTTCTATATAATTATCTAAATAATGGAAACACTGATCATATTCCATATTAAGTATATAAAATACTGACATTTTGGCGGGAACCCAGTGAGTGTGGATTTATGATCTCGATTAAATTTTAGTTTTTGTGCATTAAGTAATTTAGAGAATAATAATAAAACTGTATTAAGCAATAAATC